>QNTS01002263.1:12289-38874 GCA_003317085.1 Hucho hucho | reverse complement strand
GAACACTTTCTCGAGACTGTTGACATCCAGAGGAAGCAATAGGTACTGCATTCATATGCCCTTATATGGGCATTTTCATAAGGGAGGGGTTCTAAATGAGGCAATGTGTCAAAACCACTTTTTCCAGGACAGAAATTCCTCAGGTTTTTGCCTGCCATATCCGTTCTGTTACACTCACAGACAAAATGTTAACACTTTTAGAAAACTCAGAGTGTTTCCTATCCAATGGTACTAAATATGTGCATATCCTATTTTCTGGGCCTGAATGGGAGGCATTTTACTTTGGGCACGCCAGGCTCTCCAAAACGGTCACCTCGTGCGCTGCTCCCAAAGAAGTTAAGGGTTTCAGTGACTTCATTAGCTGTGGTTGCTGATCTGTACATGGTTGAATCATCAGCATACATGGACACACATTCTTTGTTTAATGCCAGTGGCAGGTCATTGGTAAAAATAGAAAAGAGTAGAGGGCCTAGGGAGCTACCCTGCGGTACACCACACTTTACATTGTTGACATTAGAGAAGCTTCAATTAAGGAAAACCCTTTGCATTCTATTAGATAAATAGCTCTGAATTCACGATATGTCAGAGGTTGAAAAGCCAGAACACACACGTTTTTTCTACAATAGGTTATGGTCAATAATATCAAAGGCTGCACTGAAATCTAACAGTACAGCTCCCACAATCTTCTTATTATCAATATCTTTCAACCAATAATCAGTAATTTGTGTCAGTGCAGGACAGTGCCCTTCTCTATAAGCATGCTGAAAGTCTGTTGTTAATTTGTTTACAGAGAAATATAATTGTATTTGGTCAAACACCAGTTTGCTAAGAGCTGGCAGTAAGCTTATACTGTAGGTCTGCTGTTAGAACCAGTAAAGGCTGCTTTACCACTCTTGGGTAGCAGAATTACTTTGGCTTCCTTCCAGGCCTGAGGTCAAAGACATTCCTCTAGGCTCAGATAAAAAAAATATGACAGATAGCAGTGGCAACAGAGTCAGCTACCATCCTCAGTAGCTTTCCATCTAAGTTGTCAATGCCAGGAGGTTTGTCATTGTTGATTGATAACAATAATTTCCCCACCTCTCCCACACTAACTTTACAAAATTCTAACTTGCAATTGTTTTCTTTCATTATTTGTTTTTTATGCATGAATACAATTGCTCAATGTTTGTTGTTGGCATTTCCTGCCTAAGTTTGCCCACTTGCAATGAAATAATCATTAAAGTAATTGGCAACATCAAATGGTTTTGTGATGAATAAGCCATCTGATTTGAATTAGTCTTTCTGCCCATAATTTCATTAAAAGTACTCCAAAGTTTTTTTTCCATCATTCTTTATATCATTGATCTTGGCTTCATAATACAGTTTCTTCTTCTTTTTGTTGATTTTAGTCACATAATTTCTCAGTTTGCAGTAAGTCAGCCAGTCAGATGTGTAGCCAGACTTATTAGGCTCTCCTTCTGCCCCATCTCTTTCAACCATACAGTTTTTACATTCCTCATCAATCCATGGAGCCTTAACAGTTCTAACAGTCAGTTTCTTAACAGGTGCATGTTTATCAACAATTGGAAGAAGCACTTTCATAAAATCATCAAGTGCAGCATCTGGATGCTCCTCATTAATCACATCAGACCAACAAATATTTTTAACATCATCCACATAAGAGTCACAGCAAAATATTTTGTATGATCTCTTATACACTATTTTAGGCCCAGCTGTTGGAACTTTGGCTTTCCTGGATGTAGCCACTTTATTGTGATCACTGCATCCAATAGGTACGGATACAGCCTTAGAACAAAGTTCTATAGTATTTGTAAAAATGTGATCGATACATGTGGATGATCTTGTTCCTGTAGTGTTTGTAAACACCCTGGTAGGTTGATTAATAACCTGAACCAGATTACAGGCACTGGTTATAGTAAGAAGCTTCCTCTTGAGCGGACAGCTTGATGAAAAACAGTCAATATTCAGGTCCCCAAGAAAGTAGACCTCTCTGTTTACATCACATACACTATCAAGAATGTCACACATATCATTTAGATACTGACTGTTAGCACTTGGTGGCCTATAGCAACACACCCCCAAAAAAGGCTTTAGATGTGCCATGTGAACCTGCAACCACAACACTCAATAACTCTTGACATAAGACCTTCTCTAAGCATTACAGGGATATGGCTTTGAATATATACAGCAACACCTCCCCCATAAGCATTTCTGTCTCTTCGATAGATGTTACATCCTTGTATTGCTACTGCTGTATCATCAAATGAATTATCTAAGTGAGTCTCAGAAATGGCTAATATATGAGTGTTATCTGATGTTAGCTTCTTAGGGAGCGGTGGGGCGCCCCACTCCCGACACTACTAAATCTGAACACTGTCTCGAGACTGTTGACATCCAGAGGAAGTGATAGGTACTGCATTCATATGCCCTTATATGGGCATTTTCATAAGGGAGGGGTTCCAAATGAGCAATGTGTCAAAACCACTTTTTCCACAACAGAAATTCCTCAGGTTTTTGCCTGCCATATCCGTTCTTATTGATTTCATTAACCTTATTTCTAAGGCTAATATATAGCTTATAAGAGACTCCACTTCAATCTTCCTGTGGTCCATCTTCAATTTCTCAGAGATCATTTCCTTCACTTTGTCCTCAGACTCCGTCCAGGTCTCATGTGGAGATTCTGCATTTCTGTCCACAACCATGTTCTTCCGCCTTGATTGTCCCTTGAGATCTTATTTATCTGTCATTGTTATCATGGATTCACACACAGAACTGATGTCCTCTCTCAATGACTTACAGATTGCTGTCATCTTGCCATTCCCTGTTTTGACTCATCAAGCTGACCCTGAGAGAACTGCAAACTGTTCTTCAGGTCCTGGTCAGGTCGTCCATTCTTTTATTAGTAGAATCGACGAGTATTTGGACAAAACACTTGAAGCTATTTTCTTGATGTTGTAACAACTGTTTGTAGGTCTCCCCGCCCTCCTTTCACTAAATCTGACCACGACTCAATTTTGTTGCTCCCAGCCTATAGACAGAAACTAAAACAGGAAACGCCCTGCTCAGGTCTGTTCAACAATGGTCCGACCAATCTGATTCCATGCTTCAAGATTGCTTCAATCACGTGGACTGGGATATGTTCCGCATAGCATCGAACAATAACATTGATGAATACGCTGATTCGGTGAGCGAGTTAATTAGCAAGTGCATCGGTGATGTTGTACCCACAGCAACTATTAAAACCTTCCCCAACCAGAAACCGTGGATTGATGGCAGCATTCGCGCAAAACTGAAAGCGCGAACCTCTGCTTTTAATCAGGGCAAGGCGACCGGAAACATGACCGAATACAAACAGAGTAGCTATTCCCTCCGCAAGGCAATCAAACAAGCTAAGCGTCAGTATAGAAACAAAGTAGAGTCGCAATTCAACGTCTCAGACACAAGAGGTATGTGGCAGGGTCTACAGTCAATCACGGACCACAAAAAGAAAACCAGCCCCGTCGCGGACCACGATGTCTTGCTCCCAGACAAACTAAACAACTTCTTTGCTCGCTTTGAGGACAATACAGTGCCACCGACACGGCCCGCTACCAAAACCTGCGGGCTCTCCTTCACAGCAGCAACGTGAGTAAAACATTTAAACGTGTTATCCCTCGCAAGGCTGATGACATCCCTGGCCCAGATGACATCCCTGGCCGCGTCCTCAGAGCATGCGCAGACCAGCTGGCTGGTGTGTTTATGGACATATTCAATCAATCCTTAACCCAGTCTGCTGTTCCCACATGCTTGAAGAGGGCCACCATTGTTCCTGTCCCAAGAAAGCTAAGGTAACTGAGCTAAATGACTATCGCCCCGTAGCACTCACTTCCGTCATCATGAAGTGCTTTGAGAGACTAGTCAAGGATCATATCACCTCCATCCTACCTGACACCTTAGACCCACTCCAATTTGCTTACCGTCCCAATAGGTCCACAGACGACGCAATCGCAATCACACTGCACACTGCCCTAACCCATCTGGACAAGAGGAATACCTATGTAAGAATGCTGTTCATCGACTACAGCTCAGCATTTAACACCATAGTACCCTCCAAACTCATCATTAGGCTCGAGACCCTAGGTCTCGACTCCGCCTTGTGCAACTGGGTCCTGGACTTCCTGAAGGGCTGGCCCCAGGTGGTGAGGGTAGGAAACAACATTTCCACCCCGCTGATCCTCAACACTGGGGCCCCACAAGGGTGCGTTCTCAGCTCTCTCCTGTACTCCCTGTACTCCCTGTTCACCCATGACTGCGTGGCCATATACGCATCCAACTCAATCATCAAGTTTCAACTCCCTCCGGCTTTGGTCTTTGTCATGGTAGCTAGCAATGTAGGTTACGCTGTTACTCCTCGCAGTTCCAGACAGGGCAGGTCACAGCAAAGATTGAAAACAACAAACCGTCTCTGGTAAACACATACAGTTGAAGTCAGAAGTTTACATACACCTTAGTCAAATACATTTAAACTCAGTTTTTCACAATCCCTGACATTTAATCCTAGTAATAAATTCCCTGTCTTAGGTCAGTTAGGATCACCACTTTATTTTAAGAATGTGAAATGTCAGAATAATAGTAGAGAGAATTATTTATTTCAGCTTTTATTTCTTTCATCACATTCTCAGTGGGTCAGGAGTTTACATACACTCAATTAGTATTTGGTAGCATTGGCTTTAAATTGTTGATCTTGGGTCGAACGTTTCAGGTAGCCTTCCACAAGCTTCCCATAATAAGTTGGGTGAATTTTGGCCCATTCCTCCTGACAGAGCTGGTGTAACTGAGTCATTTTCGCAGGCCTCCTTGCTCACACACGCTTTTTCAGTTCTGCCCACAACATTTCTATAGGATTGAGGTCAGGGCTTTGTGATGGCCACTCCAATACCTTGACTTTGTCGTCCTTAAGCAATTTTGCCACAACTTTGGAAGTATGCTTGGGGTCATTGTCCATTTGGAAGACCCATTTGCAACCAAGCTTTAACTTCCTGACTGACTGACTTCCTGACTTCCTGAGATGTTGCTTCAATATATCCACATCATTTTCCTGCCTCATGATGCCATCTATTTTGTGAAGTGCACCAGTCCCTCTTGCAGCAAAGCATCCCGACCACATGATGCTGCCACCCCCGTGCTTCACGGTTGGGATGGTGTTCTTCGGCTTGCAAGCCTCCCCCTTTTTCCTCCAAACATAACGATGGTCATTATGGCCTAACAGTTCTATTTTTGTTTCATCAGACCAGAGGACATTTCTCCAAAAAGTACGATCTTTATCCCCATGTGCAGTTGCAAACCATAGTCTGGCTTTTTTATGGCAGTTTTGGAGCAATGGCTTCTTCCTTGCTGAGCGGCCTTTCAGGTTATGTTGATTTAGGACTCGTTTTACTGTGGATATAGATACTTTTGTACCTGTTTCCTCCAGCATCTTCACAAGGTCCTTTGCTGCTGTTCTGGGATTGATTTCCACTTTTCGCACCAAAGTACGTTCATCTCTAGGAGACAGAACGCGTCTTCTTCCTGAGCGGTATGACGGCTGCGTGGTCCCATGGTGTTTATACTTGCGTACTATTGTTTGTACAGATGAACGCGGTACCTTCAAGTGTTTAGAAATTGATCCCAAGGATGAACCATACTTGTGGAGGTGTACAATTTTGTTCTGACGTCTTGGCTGATTTCTTTTGATTTTCCCATGATGTCAAGCAAAGAGGCACTGAGTTTGAAGGTAGGCCTTGAAATACATCCACAGGTACACTTCTAATTGACTCAAATGATGTCAATTAGCCTATCAGAAGCTTCTAAAGCCATGACATAATTTTCTGGAATTTTCCAAGCTGTTTAAAGGCACCGTCAACTTAGTGTATATAAACTTCTGACCCACTGGAATTGTGATACAGTGAATTATAATTGAAATAATCTGTCTGTAAACAATTGTTGGAAATATTACTTGTGTCATACACAAAGCAGATGTCTTAACCGACTTGCCAAAACTATAGTTTGTGGGGGAGTGGTTGTGGGGGAGTGGTTGAAAAACAAGTTTTAATGACTCCAACCTAAGTGTATGTAAACTTCCGACTTTAACTGTACAATATCAAATAAAATCAATGTTTATTTGTCACATGCACAGGATACAGAAGGTGTAAACGGTTTCAGTGAAATGGTAACTTGCATAGTGGAGTCTTTTGATTAGGCATGTAGCTAAACAATTAACCATAATCCTAACTCATAACATTACTACCCTGCATGAATCTACAGGTAGCTAAAGCTAACCATCTAGCTAGGTTCGATGTTATCTAGCTAGAGCTACGCAAATGGCTCTGAGATACGAGTAATATTACTACACAGATCATACAGAGCCTTAACAACACTTATGCAGTTCTTTGTCTTTATCTTTCAAAAAATCCGCTTTTAGAAAATATTACCTACATGTACTAAGCAGCTCAGGTTTTAGACAGAAGCGTGCTACAGCCCATCTATTATCTCATCCAATCATGGCTAGCTGAAAGGCTCCTGTCTTTTTCCTTGGCTAATCCAACTAGGCTCGTAATTTAACGATTGTATTCGTATTTACAGATGGTGTTACGTTAAAATGCCTCTCCTGTGAAGTAGTGACGCATGACATCAAATAAAATGTAATTAAATTGTATTCGTCACATGCGCCGAATACAACCTTACCGTGAAATGCTTACTTACAAACCCTTAACCAGCCTAGATTCCTGAAACAAGTTACATACAGTAACAAACAAATGAACATTTTATGATGTTCTTTGAAATATTTACATTTCGTATTCCAATGTTACCTTCATAAACACAACCAAATGGCACGAACGGGGTCCAACAGGCCAGGCTTTTCTAGTTAAATGGATTCATTAGACTGGCATCTATTGGGCCTATTCTACTGTTAGAATATTCATACATCATGGCGCTTTGAGGATGAACTGGTCAGAACGTTTTTATCTTTTATGATATTTATCTCACAGTATTGCTAGAGTGTCAAATACACCTATTTAGGAAGAGTAACAAACAGGTGGGTTCAAGGTTTTTGTTGAAAATAAGTTATTGAAATTACTAAATTGAAAACGATCAGATTGACATCTTGGCGGTTCTAGTGTTAAATTACTAAATAATTGAACAGTGCACAAGGGGTACCTGCAACTATGATACATGTAATACAGAGCCTGTGAAAGTGTCCGTTACCAATATTATACTGTTGTTGCACCAGATATACTAATGTTGCATTGTTTGATAGCAAACTGGTTAGCTACAGTGGCTTGCGAAAGTATTCACCCCCCTTGGCATTTTTCCTATTTTGTTGCCTTACAACCTGGAATTAAAATGCATTTTGGTGGGTTTGTATCATTTGATTTACACTACATGCCTACCACTTTGAAGATGCAAAATATTTTTTCAAAAACAAGAAATAAGACAAAAAAAAACTGAAAACTTGAGCGTGCATAACAATTCACTCCAAAGTCCATACTTTGTAGATCCACTTTTTGCAGCAATTACAGCTGCAGGTCTCTTGGGATATGTCTCTATAAGCTTGGCACATCTAGCCACTGGGATTTTTACCCATTCTTCAAGGCAAAACTGCTCCAGCTCCTTCAAGTTGGATTGGTTCCGCTGGTGTAAAGCAATCTTTCAGTCATACGACAGATTCTCAATTGGATTGAGGTCTGGGCTTTGACTAGGCCATTCCAAGACATTTAAATGTTTCCCCTTAAACCACTCGAGTGTTGCTTTAGCAGTATGCATAGGGTCATTGTCCTGCTAGAAGGTGAACCTCCATCCCAGTCTCAAATCTCTGGAAGACTGAAACAGGTTTCCCTCAAGAATTTCCCTGTATTTAGCGCCATCCATCATTCCTTCAATTCTGACCAGTTTCCCAGTCCTTGCGAATGATTCTGCCACCACCATGCTTCACTGTGGGGATGGTGTTCGCAGGGTGATGAGAGGTGTTGGGTTTGCGCCATACATAGCATTTTCCTTGATGGCCAAAAAGCTACATTTTTGTCTCATCTGACCAGAGTACCTTCTCGCATATGTTTGGGGAGAGCCTGGCGATCTGGCTAAGGCATGACAGCCTGTGGTCGCTCCCGGACCCGACGTCATTCCCACTGACACAACAACAAAAAACACTCCCTGATGCTCCCTTAGGTGAGGCGTTATTGTGTAACGATGTGCGCTGAGAGTCAGGAAGCAAGTTCAGGGAGTGAGTGTTTTAATAAAATAAATGGAACAGAATTCAAAACAATAAACACTAACAGCACACAGACATGAAACTGAAACAAAAACAATACCGCCTGGGGAAGGAACCAAAGGGAGTGACATATATTGTCACGTCCTGGCCATAGGTAGCCCTTTTGGCTGCTCATTTGTGTTTTGGTCAGGACGTGATCAGGGGTGTTTTGGTCTATGTTTTGTATTTCTATGTTGGTTTGGTTTGGGTTCCCAATTAGAGGCAGCTGTTAGTCGTTGTCTCTAATTGGGAATCCTATTTAGGTTGTTTAGTCCCCCACCTTGTTGTGGGATATTATACTTAGGTTTGTAGTTGTGTGATATTATACTTAGGTTTGTAGTTGTGTGTACCATACCTGCGTTACGGTTGTTGTGTTCTTTCTTTTGTTTGTTTTGGTGAGTTCAACAAATAAATATGTTTCACTCAACCCTGCACGCTGCGCCTTGGTCCAATTCTGTCGACGATCGTGACATATATAGAGAAGGTAATCAGGGAGTTGATGGAGTCCAGGTGAGTCTGATGATGCGCAGGTACGCGTAACGATGGTGACAGGTGTGCGCCATAACAAGCAGCCTGGTGACCTAGAGGCCGGAGAGGGAGCATCCGTGACACTCATAGCAAAGGGGGTGAATACATATGCACGCACCACTTTTCAAGTTTTTAATTTATATAATTTTTTTAAACATTTTACTTCACCAATTTGGACTATTTTGTGTATGTCCATTACATGAAATACAAATACAAATCCATTTAAATTACAGGTTGTAATGCCACAAAATAGGAAAAATGCCAAGGGGGATGAATTATTTTGCAAGGCACTAAAGCCCTCATTGAAAACATTTCAAACGCAGGTTAGCTAGGTAGCCATAGTTAATATAACGTGTTTTCTCCAACGTGTCATAGCTATGTTGGCTATATTAGGAATATGACGTCCATCTGCTGTCGAAATGATTTGAGAGCACTTTAAGCACCAAAGTAGTTAGCAGCTTTGACAGTACATTCAGAGCCATCCGGTGGTAGTCACATTACAAATTTAATTTGACCATGTTCCCATTAAGTAATTTGTATTTTTTTTAATTTAACCTTCATTTAACTAAGCAAATCAGTTAAGAACAAATTATTATTTACAATGACAGCCTACACCGGCCAAACCCGCCAGACGCTGGGACAATTGTGTGCCGCCCTATGGGACTCCCAATCACGGCCGGTTGTGACACAGCCTGGATTCAGACCAGGGTGTCTGTCGTGACGCCACTAGCACTGAGATGCAGTGCCTTAGACTGCTGCGCCACTTGGGAGCCCATTGTAATGACAGTTCACCACAACATACCCGAGAGCATCCTGATCAGCAAAGGATTAAAAATAGAGTTTGAGATCATTGTGAGGTGTTTTCTCCAGTGGTTTGAAAGGGAAATTGGGCTTTCAAGATTTCTTTTGGACAGGTTGAAACAGTATAACTTTGTCTTGCAAGGTGAACGGTCAATCTCATTGAGTGGGAAGCCTTACTACTCAACATCTAGGACACGATTTAGCATCATGGTCTACCTCGGCTGCCTCAGCACCATATAAAGAAGAAAAGAGTTCAGTAAAGAAAACAAAGGGGATAAATAAAGAGAACATGCTATAGTAACTTGGTATTGTATGCCTGTGGCTGTTGTGCTACAAGGTGATTGGATTTTCTCATTGAGTGAGCGTCGGCATCAAGTAAGGACACATACGACACGACTCCGCATATGTGCTCACGTCACATGGTTTACCTCTGCTACTGTAGAGGCACATAAAGGAGAATAGAGTTCAGTATAAAAAAATGAAGGGGGAAGACACTTATCTTTAGCAGAAAGAAATGTGAACCCCTGTGCTATCTGTACAGTACGTGCACAGTAAAGCAGAGGATAAAAGATGCCACACACACGCTTACGCACGCACGCACACACACACACACCTCTATAGCTGGTACAGACCCATAAAAGGGCAAAGCAGGGCAGACACACAGTGACATTTTCCCAGCGCCATGCAGTCTCTCATTCAAGTGTACCTCTCTCTCTCCTCCCAGTAAACCAATAGTCAGACTATCAGACTGCCTTAATCACAAACATACCACTGTGCTATGGTGTAGACTAATGTGGTTGGTACTGAATCCTGGGGTTAGGATGGAGATTGATTGATCTGCATGGCATGGATAGTGTGTGTGTGTGTGTGTGTGTGTTTGTCTGTTCTGTGTAGCAGGGATGCATACTAACGTTTAGGGCCCTGAGGTTTACGTGACCTGTCAACCGCTAGGGGACAGAACCTTTCCTTGACAGCTTGCTTGAGTCAGGCAAAACACAGAGGCCTTAATTACACTGTAGTCTATGCATTTGGGGGTAGATACTGTAGATGAAATAATGAGATTGCTGCGTTATGGCAGACTTACATTTATCGTGACCTGTCCTGTGTGCTACCTATTCTCTGTAGACTTTAATTGTAGTTGGAGGGCCAAATGGACTGGTCATTTGGTTGTGAGTCTCCATTCTGTGTACTGGACCAGAGACGGAGTGACTGACTCTTTATTGCCTCGTCTGCCTATATTAAACCCGCTGTAATTTAATATATATTCAGCATCACACTCCTCAGGTTTTGGCCATGTCTCTCTAACCCAATCAGAGGGCTCACGAAGGTGAAGGTTCATTGTGTGTGTGCGTGTGTGTTTATGTGTGTCCGTGTGTGTGTGTGGATGGGAAAATAACTGCTTTTTCCATGACATAGATGCCAGGCACACCGGTTTGAGTGCTCGGTTTTACAAGCTCAACAGTTTCCCATGTGTATCAAGAACAGTCAACCCAAAGTACATCCAGCCAACTTGACACAATTGTCGGAAGTATTGGAGTCAGCGTCCCTGTGGAACGCTTTCGACAACTTGTAGGGTTCCTAATGTTTGGTATACTATGTTGTTGTTTATCTATCTTAGTTGAATGGTAAGTCACTCTGGATAAGACTGTCTGCAAAATGAGCAAAATGTAAATGTATATAGGAAAATAAACATACCTAAATTACCTGCAAAGCACACTGTGTATTATTATTGGCCTTGTTTCAGGGCGGAGCTCATTAGAATAATACTCAGCATGCTTTGCAATTGTTCATTTTTTCACATACAGAACCAGTCAAAAGTTTGGACACACCTACTCATTCAACGGTTTTTCTTTATTGGTACTATTTTCTACACTGTAGAAAAAATAGTGAAGACATCAAAACAATGAAATAACACATATGGAATCATGTAGTAACCAAACATTTTTTGAACAAATCTAAATATATGTTGAGTCAATTCATCAATCAACCAATCAAATGTATTTATAAAGCCCTTTTTACATCAGCTGATGTCACAGAGTGCTGTACAGAAACCCAGCCTAAAACCCCAAACAGCAAGCAATGCAGGTGTAGAAGCACAGTGGCTAGGAAAAACTCCCTAGAAAGGCCGGGAACCTAGGAAGAAACCTAGAGAGGAACCAGGCTATGAGGGGTGGCCAGTCCTCTTCTGGCTGTGCCGGGTGGAGATTATAACAGAACATGGACAAGATGTTCAAACATTCATAGATGACCAGCAGGGTCAAATAATAATAATCACAGTTGTTGTAGACGGTGCAACAAGTCAGCACCTCAGGAGTAAATGTCAGTAGGCTTTTCATAGCCGAGCATTCAGAGTTAGAGACAGCAGGTGCGGTAGAGAGAGAGAGAGTCGAAAACAGCAGGTCCGGGACAAGGTAGCACATCCGGTGAACAGGTCAGGGTTCCATAGCCACAGGCAGAATAGTTGAAACTGGAGCAGCAGCACGACCAGGTGGACTGGGGACAGCAAGGAGTCATCAGGCCAGGTAGTCCTGAGGCATGGTCCCAGAGCTCAATCAGTTGTGTTGTGACAAGGTAGGGGTGGTATACAGAAGATAGCCCTATTTGGTAAAAGACCAAGTACATATTATGGACGGCTCAAATAAAAAAAGAGAAAAGACAGTCCATCATTACTCTAAGACATAAAGGTCAGTCAATATGAAAAAGCCATCAAGCGCAAAAACCATCAAGCACTATGATGAAACTGGCTCTTATGAGGACCGCCACAGGAAAGGAAGACCCAGAGTTACCTCTGCTGCAGATGATTCAGAGTTACCAGCCTCAGAAATTGTAGCCCAAGTAAATGCTTCACACAGTTCAAGTAACAAACACATCTCAACATCAACTGTTCAAATCAAATCAAACTTTATTTGTCACATGCGCCAAATACAACAAGGGTAGACCTCACCATGAAATGCGTACTTAGAAGCTTTTAACCAACAGTGAAGTTCAAGAAGAGTTAAGAAAATATTTACCGAATCAACTAAAGTAAACAATTATAAAAAGTAACACATGAAAATAACAAAAATGAGGCTATATACAGGGGGTACCGGTAGCGAGTCAGTGTGCGGGGCTACAGGTTAGTTATTTCCCTCATTAAAATGCAAATCAATTCATAACATTTTTCACATGCGTTTTTCTGGATTTTTTTGTTGTTATTCTGTCTCTCACTGTTCAAATAAACCTACCATTAAAATTATCGCCTGATCATTTCTTTGTCAGTGGGCAAACGTACAAAATCAGCAGGGGATCAAATACTTTTCCCCCTCACTGTATGACTGGTTCATTGTATAAATGATAAGAGGCTGTCTGTGCTCTATTAAGGTCCTTACTACTGAATAGTGTCTGTTCCAGGTGCATAGGAGTCATTTATTGTATAGACACATTATTCTTGTGTAATTGGGGTAATATTATGTCTGTGTAGTGACATGCATAGGTAGAGTAAAGTGGATGTTTACAGGAAATTCATATTGAACAATGCATGTTTCTAGACACACACACACACACACACACACACACACACACACACACACACACGAGAGAAAGCAGCCAACAGGTCAACCAGGAGGTAGGCAGGAAGGCACGCAACCAGTCAGGCAGGCAGGCAGTTAGATGACAACCCAGCACAGCACATAGCCTCCATCCACCATGCTGCAGGCTGATTGGCCACAGTCTGGTTAATGGGATGATCCATCACTAACAGTCACATACCGGTACATCAGTAACAGACAACGGCAAGGTCTTAGTCAAAGTGTCACAGCTATGTGGAGACTGGAACCAGCCATCGAAAATCACTGGGCTTGTGCCTCAAATGGAACCATATTCCTTACATTGTGCACTACTTTTGACCAGAGCCCTGTGGGTGCCATTTGAGACACAGGCTGGGAAGTCTCAACGGGGTATGGGACTGTGGAGATGCCCATGATTAAATCCACTGTATTCCCTCTACCACCACCAGCAGCAGGCACTCACCAGCCTGTCACAGTCCATGACTATCAGCTCTCTCTCCAGCATGGCGATGGTCCCCATCCCCCCAGCCACCTCAGCTTGTCCGGTCTCCCACACAGAGCAGATAGAGACATGAATACAGATGTGGGCAAGCATGCATGCATGCACTCACGCACGCACGCACGCACGCACACACGCACTCACGCACACACACACCCACACACCACGGCAGCAGTGCCACTCAGAAGTGCAAGTAGGTGAGCGCGGAGCAGCGTCCTTCTGTCACCTGTCCACCTACAGTCAGGAAGGTTAGGATAGAGAAACACCTAGACGGTAAACAGCACACCTGTCACTACCTCCACACTAGCCTGTCCTGGGTAGACACTAGTTTTTTTACATAGCAGTAAAAAACTGTGAAACATATGTGATACTGTATGTTAAGCCTGTATGGTGATTTCTAACTAATAAATTGTGTACAGTATTACTCCAATTAGGTTTCATTTACTTGAATCATTGAACATGAATGAAAAGCCAATAAAAGGGATGTTTTTGAAAGTGGATAAAACGAATTTATATCAACAGTTGCCATCCTGACTACTTGATAAATA
Organism: Hucho hucho; assembly: GCA_003317085.1. Taxonomy (NCBI): domain Eukaryota; kingdom Metazoa; phylum Chordata; class Actinopteri; order Salmoniformes; family Salmonidae; genus Hucho; species Hucho hucho. The sequence continues at coordinate 24,684 of QNTS01002263.1, read as the reverse complement.
ATCCACTATCTAATTGACCATAATATGTTATTAAGTGACAAGCCGGGCGAGTTATCAGCAAAATGTTAATCTCGTAATTAAAGTTGGCATACTGTACAATGTGCGGGATGGCGACAAGCACCTTATCTTTCCTCCGCTGTATTGACAGTGTGCTCTCTTTGATTAGCATCAGTCACACGCATCCGTTTAATATGAGTTAATACACACACATTATAGAGACGCAGACAGGATACATCACTAATGAATGAAGACTGTCCTCTTTATTTGATATTTATTCATTATCTCCAGTGCATCTGCTCTCTAAACTAATAATGGCCGACACCGACTAGTCACCAACTTCTACACTGACTGACTGAATGACAACTTGACAGCTTGAGTTACGGAGTGAGTAGAGCTCTTCAGTTGCACATACATAATGGATTTTTACTTTGTAGTGGAGACAAACCAACACACAGCCCCTGTTCCAGAGTAGCTCACAGACACGCAGCACAGGAGGCCTCAGCTGAGGTGTTTTGGCAGGTAGCTAGGTTGTTGTTTGACAGTGTAACACTGGGAAATATAATAGCTGATGTTGATAGCGTGTGTATGATGCAGGTAAGTTAGTGTAATTATAACTGTCAGAATATGGAGACTAGTAAATGTGATATTGTTTGAAGCTATATTCCACATGGGTAGATGATTGTTCCATCATGTCAGTGGAAATGAGTAATGACGCATACAGCAGAAAACGTAATCCATGCCATGGATATCTGAAACCCTGAGGGCAAATCCAAAATATAGATAAGCTTTAAATATGCATCTTAAGATCAAGTCTGCAAGCAACAGTCGGTGTTCACTAATGATTGCTACTCTTGAGGATAGATACAAAATGCCATGCGTCAGTTGGAGTGGTGTAAAGCTCGCCGCCAGTGGACTCTGGAGCAGTGGAAACGCGTTCTCTGGATTGATGAATCACGCTTCACCTTCTGGCAATCTGACGGACAAATCTGGGTTTGGCGGATGCCAGGAGAACGCTACCTGCCCCAATGCATAGTACCAACAGTAAAGTAAGGGTGAGGAGGAATAATGGTCTGGGGCTGTTTTTCATGTTTCTGGCCCCTTAGTTCCAGTGAAGGGAAATCTTAACACTACAGCATACAATGACATTCTAGACCATTCTGTGCTTCTGCTAGTTTGGGGAAGGGACTTTCCTGTTTCAGAATGACAATGCCCCCGTGCACAAAGCGAGGTCCATACAGAAATGGTTTGTCGAGATCGGTGTGGAAGAACTTGACTGGCCCGCACAGAGCCCTGACCTCAACCCCATCGAACACCTTTGAATTGGAACGAGCCAACCCTAATCTCACAACATCATTACCCAACCTCACTAATGCTCTTGTGGCTGAATGGAAGCAAGTCCCCGCAGTAATGTTCCTTATCTAGTGGAAAGCCTTCCCAAAAGAGTGGAGGCCGTTATAGCAGCAAAGGGGGACCAACTCTATATCAATGCTAATGATTTTGGAATGAGATGATCGACGAGCAAGGGGCTACATACTTTTGGTCATGTAGTGTTTATAGGTCCAAGGTCATCGAACCACACATCTTAAAACAAGAGAGCAAGGCTTTTATTCAGTCTTAGAGTAGTAGTGCTGATAGGATCAGCTTTGCCTTGTAAATTATACTAATACAACTATACAACTATTAAGAAGAGAGGTAGGGGGGGGGGGGTCCTGCTCTTAGATCAGCACACTTACTCTGAGAAGCTTTTTGAATACAGGAGCAGACTAGAAAAACTCTTAACTTCACAATAATGTTTCTAGCTTAGTCCATTTAAACGTTAATAAAAGCCAACAGACAGTACAGTCTACTTTCCATCTCTCNCTGTGTAGCAGTTTTGAGCAATTTAGTATTATTATTATATATATATTTATTTAGATAGTACAAGCCATGCATCATTAGCTAAGAGTTGAAGTGTTTCTTTATAAGAAACATTCATCTGTTGAAAATCGCAAATTGATTGCACAGTCAACTTACACACAGCTCTGACACACACACTTACCCCAGCAGACATGTCACCAGGGGTCTTTTCACAGTCCCCAAATCCAGAACAAATTCAATAAAGCGTACAGTATTATATAGAGCCATTATTGCGTGAAACTCCGTTCCATCTCATATTGCTCAAATGAACAGCAAACCTGGTTTCAAACAACAGATAAAGCAACACCTCACGGCACAACGCCTCTCCCCTATTTCCCCTAGATAGTTTGTGTGCATGTATTGATATGTAAGCTACGCGTGCCTTTTTTAAATTGATGTAGTTCTGTTCTTGTCTATTAATGTTTTGTATTATGTCATGTTTCATGTTTTGTGTGGACCCCAGCAGCTAATGGGGATCCTAATAAAATACCAAATACCAAAGTTATTTCCCTTCAGTGGGGAACAATAACTCTGTTGTTGTTGCCGGTGATGATGGCATCAATAGCTGCTGCTGTTTCAACAGTTCGGGCACAACACACACACACAAGCACACATACATACATACACACACCATTTTTAATCGGAATGGGAGCATCGTTGCCTCCAAGCACCTCGGGTCACGCAGTTTGAGGCGTGAGCAGCGAAATTCTATTTGTTGGATTCAGCAGCCGGCATGCAAGCGGGCAGAGGCTGAGATATGTTACCCCAAACCGCATAGAGAGATTAAGAATTGATATCCCGCTCTTTCTCGGCTATCACAGATAATACACACAGGTGTAAAATGACACAGCATTTCCCATGGAAGATGCCGGGTTATATTCCTCTCCTGATGCATCGTATATCTGAGCCCTGGAGTTTATTTTCTCTTTTCCAGGAAACTTATACCACAGACAGACCATGCATGCATCCCAAATAACACCCTATTCCCTATAAAGCACACTTCTTTGGACCAGAGCTCATAGGGCTCTGGTCCAAAGTAGTGCACTATATAGGCAATAGGGTGCTATTTGGGACATGCATATTCCTGAATCTCTTCAAGGGATTCTTGTTTTTATCCTGCTTCCAGAGGTTGGTCTCGCATGACTGAGCATGGCTCAGCACAGAGGGGAGAAGAGCAGCAGACAGAATCCATAAAGCCAACCCTGAGGACCAGGCCTGTCAATTTGTGTTTTTCTGAGAATACAAATGTCTGTCCTGATCCAGTCTTCTACAGTCAAAGGGCTGAGTGCTGGGCTGTGGGTCTCGGCTCTCTATGACAGATACAGGCTTAGGCTGTGGGTCTCGGCTCTCTATGAAAGATACAGGGCTGGGCTGTGGGTAGATCAGACAGGATCAGGCCTCAACTAAGATATGAGGAGGAAGGCTGGGCTGGGGGTCCTGGAGGTCTAGAGGGGCAGAGGGGATCCGATCAGGGCTCTGCTAGGACATGAAGACAGACAGAGGTTTGGTTTGTCTGGTGGAGCTCTATCAGCATTGGTTTGTTTGGTGGGGGATCTACTGGAGTTCAAGCCCGGGACTTGAACATTCATCCACAACTGTGCTTGGTATCCTAAAAGCAACATGGTAGCCAGTGGTCTACCAAAACTGTTGGTGTCTCTGGTACACTTTGGTAGACCAGTGGCACGCTACTTCAGGTTCTCAGGGTCGATGACGTGCTAGCTTCACTGATGTGCTACACTGACGTCCTACATTCTTGGATGAGCTGCTACACTGGCATTGTGAAACATCTGATCCCAATAGAGCTCCACTTTCAGGGTTTTGCAGTTAACAACAGCAGAACACTAACTAGCTAATGTAGGCCCACAAACAATCACTCTAATTAACACTAAGCGCCGATGAAGTCTTTGACATTTCCTAAATAAGTCTGTTTAACACACAGAATTTCGATATCACAAACATAATCAGTGTTATAAGCAATTTTAAGAGGACATAGTTCGCATGCAGGTAAGAAGTTTTGATTTCTATATAGTATCTGAAAGGTTCTAAAAAACGTACCTTTACCAAATCGTTTTCTTGGAACTATTAGGTTCTATCTGCGCTGAGATATTGAGCATCAACATTTGTACATCCCAGATCTGTTTTATAGTGACTTCTTATTTCATAACCTATTAAGGCCCCTCACCTTTTAGATGTATAAAGTGCGAAAGTATCAAAATCCTGAGACATTTGTCAATACGTTTTTTTAGTGGGGTGCAATCACAGATTTAACCTTATGGTTCTGCCATGCTAATCTGGGTTGAGCCATACAGTTCTATCTGACACTTCTGAATTAGACATTTGAATACATCAATGATAAAATAACACTACTATCTCAAAATACATTAACAAATGTATTCTGATCATCAGACAAGTTACTTTCATCACTGAACAACGACGTGACAACATCATTTACTTTGAGATTTCTGACTGTGTTGATTTTTTGCTTGTGTGCCATTATTTCTGGCTAGACTAGCCTAGACCATACTTAGAGGGAGATGGCAAAGACTTGTTCTGATTGGACCGTCTGTATTTGTTCAGGCTTGTGATTGGATTATGGACAGAACCTTATAGCTCCAAGTTTAAATCGATTTACTGTAGTTCTTTATTTGTTTTCACTTAAAGTTTACTTTTTCAAACGTCACAGACAACCGTCTAAAGATCAATCCCAAGGTCTCGAAATTGAAGACAATTAGCTCTATTTCAAAATAATATTTTTTCAAGAATAACCGCTGTTCATTTGCGCTTCACATGCGAGCACAGTGCAGCAGAACGCCTACAGTAACATAAACTAAGGAAAATGCTATTGTATTCTTTGAAATACATTTGTTTTAATATTCTAATGTTACCGAAGACCTTCATGAACACAACCCCAGAATATCATTTTTCCAATAGGATATATCACAGGTGTTGGTTACACGGTTACACTGTAGGAATGTTGCAGTCAAAGTGCCTGGGGGGGGGGGGGCAGTTTAAGTGTTAAACTCTGATTTAAAACACTACCTCCCCATTCGCCCACCCCCACTAGCTCTCACATTCATACTTCCCTTCCAACCGGTGCCAAAAACCCATATGGGAATCGTCTCAAAATCCCAGAGAAATATATTCATTACCATGCAAATTGGTTTGGGAATCCTTGACTAAAAGCATTCGCCATACTTAATTTCAAAGTCTGTAAATGCAATTAATGGGACCTCATTCACAAGAAAGCGAAATTCGTCGCCAGATAATTGACATTGTCGGCATCCCATTAAAAAAGTTCCCTCTCCCGATCAAGCGGTAGTGGCAGTGCTCAGCGGTTCTTTAGGAAAGCTTTTCCCTCATGTTTCCTTGACATGGGCCTCATAATGGGATAATAAAAGTTATTTCATCTGCGGTGAATAGTGCGAGACTCACAACAAAACGCCCAGAAAAGATTTCCACCATGATTTCTGAGTCCCCTCGTTCAATTACCATTCCGAGAACAATCTGTGCAAAAACCTGAAACGCAGTCGCAGCCTGCTGCTGATGACAGCCGCTACCTCCGCTTAAGATCCTACTTAGTGTGGAAAATAATAAAGGGAGTAAAGAGAGAGAGGGAGGGATGGGGAGGTAGGGAGTGAGAGAGAGGGACAGAAATAAATTAACAACTAAAGGACTTTGGGAGAGAAACAAGTAGAGGAGAAAGAGAGAGTGAAAAAGGGAAACTGGCAACTAAAGGACTCTTGAGACTCAGCCAAGGCCCATTAACAAACACATACCGAGACACAAGTTTTTGAGCAAGGCTAGGGCGCCTATTGTTTTCAAATAAGCAGAGTCCAAATTGGGCACTGCGAATTATGCCGCTATAGTGCTCGGAATAACAAGAAGCACTAGGCTATTTCGCTCTCTCGCTCTCTCAAAGTAAAATGTCAGGAAAAGCATTGCTATGGTGATAAAGGGGACTGTCATCCTGTGTTATTTAAGCAAAGCCAGCCAACTCCGACACTCCATGCGGTCATGAGCAGGTTATCCTCACTGTCACGGAGGCGTATTGAATTGGCCTTTGATAACTGCAGAAAGTACGTTGGAGCAATGAGATACGTAGCCTACACAATGTCAGTCAGTGAAGGTGTATGTAGCTACAGTAGTCAACTAGGCCTATTTCTCAAAAAGAAAGGAGGGCCAGGGCAGTCCCCGCAAGATTTAAACCTTGTTTCCATGGAACATGCCATACAAAAAAAAGGCATTTTAATTAGTTATATGAAGAGTGCCTTGGTCGTCCTTACTTTTTGATGACCAATTTACACCTTTTACCAAAGAGCACCTTCTGTCTACCAAAATCTACTATTGTGTACCTTAGCAGCACTTCCTTTCCTCATTCTTTTCTCCAAGATAGGTCTATTCCTCTTTTGTAGCGGAGTGAATATTTTGTCATGATCAAATGAATAAAACAACATCATTTATTTGAAACATTACCATGGGTAACACTCACATTGCCTGAAATGAATAGTACTGTTTGTGTCAATTCAAAGATAACAGTTAGATGTTGTATTCATTCATCTACATTGTGTGACTCACCCTTAGTGGCTGTGTAGATGTCTCAAAACAACTCCCTCAAACTCATTTAAAATGAACACGGCCTGATGGTGTACACCAAGCCAATCCCTCAGAGAATATTTGGTCTTTGAGCCAGCTGTGTATTCTACTCTCACATGACAGAGGAGAGGATTGCGGATCAGGAACAAGGTAAGTACACAACAAATTGGCCAGTGTTAGCTAGTGTTGATTTTTCAATGTAACATTTCTAATGTTGATTCAGGAGTTACACTAACTCTGTAAGGGTTAAATGAACACTCAGTTGTGTAAAATGACCGCAGTGTTGTTGTAAATAACCAAAATCTTGCCGATCATTATCAAACGTGTTGGAAAAACTTGTCAATAATCAACTGACTGGCTTTCTTGATGTCTATAGTGTTCTCTCTGCTATGCGATCTGGTTTCCGCTCAGGTTATTGACCTGTCACTTCAACCTCTAAGGTCCTAAATGGTATCCCCACTGCCCTTGATTCCAAGCAACGTGATGCTATTGTTATTGATAGGTAGACCATTCCATTACTGTGGGTCAGCTAAGGAGTATTGGTGTCTCTGAGGAGTCTTTGGCCTGGTTTGCTAACTACCTCTCTCAAAGAGTGAAATGAGTAAAGTCAAAACATCTGCTGTCTCAGACATTGCTTGTCACCAAGGAAGTACCCCAAGGCTCGACCCTAGGCCCCACACTCTTCTCAATTTACATCAGCATCACAGCCCAGGCAGTAGGAAGCTCTCTCATCCATTTTGAATGCAGATGATACAGTGTTATACTCAGATGGCCTCTCCCCGGATCTTGTGTAAAATGCTCTACAACAAGACTTTCTTAGTGTCCAACAAGCTTTCTTAGTGTCCAACCACCGGTGTAATTACTACCTCTGAGGGTTTATATACCCGGTGCAAGACCCACTGGTTGATGCTCATTTATAAAACCCTCTTAGACTTCACTCCCCCCTATCTGAAATACCTACTGCAGCCCTCATCCTCCACATACAACACCCGTTCTGCCAGTCACATTCTGTTAAAGGTCCCCAAAGCACACACATCCCTGGGTCGCTCCTCTTTTCAGTTCGTTGCAGCTAGCGACTGGAACGAGTTGCAAAAAACACTCAAACTGGACAGTTTTATCGCAATCTCTACACTCAAAGACTCAATCGTGGATACTCTTATTGACACTTGTGGCTGTTTCGTGTGATGCATTGTTGTCTCTACCTCTTTGCCCTTCGTGCTGTTGTCTGTGCCTAACAATGCTTGTACCATGTTTGTGCTGCTACCATGTTGTGCTCCTGCCATGTTGTGTTACTACCGTGTTGTTGTCATGTTGTGTTGTTCTCTTAGGTCTCTCTTTGTGTAGTGTTGTGGTGTCTCTCGTCGTTTGTCCCAGACGTTTGCCTCTTAATAGGTCATCATTGTATTTCGGGGCGGCAGGTGGCCTAGTGGTTAGAGTGTTGGGCCAGTAACCAAAGGATTGATGGATCGAATCCCCGAGCTGACAAGATACAAAAATCTGTTGTTCTGCTCCTGAACAAGGCAGTTAACCCATTGTTCCCCGGTAGGCTGTCATCATAAATAAGAATTTATTCTTAACTGACTTGCCTAGTTAAATAAAGGTATAAAAAAATGTATTAAATATATTTCCCAGCAAGTTCTGATTAATTAATCTTATGCTACTCAAATATAAATAACATACATTCTTCTAAAACAATCCAAGGTATTATTTGGATTTATTGCACCCGTTCCTGAAATAGTTGATCCAGTTTAGTCATTCTGAATGCAGGTTGCTGTCACGCCCTGATCTATTTCACCTGTCCTTGTGCATCTTGCCCATTATCCCCTGGGTACTTAAACCTGTGTTCTCTGTTTGTCTGTTGCCAGTTCGTCTTGTTTGTCAAGTCAACCAGTGTTGTTTGTCAAGTCTCAGCTCTTGCTTTTCCCCAGACTTTGACCTCTGCCTGTCCTGACCCTGAGCCCGCCTGCCTGACCACTCTGCCTGCCCCTGACCTCGAGCCTGTCTGCCTGACCACTCTGCCTGCCCCTGACCCTGAGCCTGACTGCCTGACCACTCTGCCTGCCCCTGACCCTGAGCCCGCCTGTCTGACCACTCTGCCTGCCCCTGACCCTGAGCCTGTCTGCCTGACCACTCTGCCTGCCCCTGACCCCGAGCCTGTCTTGCCGTCCTGTGCCTTTGCCCCTAATCTGGATTACTGACCTCTGCCTGACCTGGGCCTGCCTGCCATCCTGTACCTTGGCCCCACTACTCTGGATTATCGATCCCTGCCTGCCTTGACCTGTCGTTTGCCTGCCCCTGTTGCTGTTATAAACATTGTTACTTCAACACAGTCTGCATTTGGGTCTTACCTGAAATGTGATAGTTGCAGGTGAATATTTTTTTAAATAATTGGATATCCCCATTGGGTAGATTTGAATAGGTATTACACATCACTTTGCAAGCCAGCATAATGTGACTTTCAGGCCTGATGTGGCCATTAAACCATGAGTTGATAATATATTACCTTAGGATCTCACTTGGTGAAGGCCCCAGGACTGAAAATGAATTAAAGCAACAACCATGTCTCTGTCACTAACAAATGCATAGATGGTAACTCTACAATTTACTCTAAAGGCAAGGCAACCTGGGAAATATGGAAATAAGGAGCAGTGTGTTAATTTAAAACTGAAAAGTGTGGACCCGTATAGACACTGGAACACTTTTAAATTCACACCTCTCACAATTGATTTAATACCGGATCATTTGTGACACTGAGTTCTTTCCACTAGAACTCTGTAAGGACACAGTATCAGTATTGACCTCTCTAATATGGACATTTGATGTCCCTAATTTCGCTCTCAGGGTGCAAATGATCACCAGCCGCAAAATCGCACCATCAAAATGTCTCAAATGCCATTATAATTTATAATCACTGTTATTACATTCCCTCGAGGATCCATTGTATGTATAGATAGATTTGGTGCTCTATTTCTGGTCATCATCATCCCTCTTGAAGATGATCACTGAGAGAACAGAAGTACCTTGGTCATCAGGAGGACATGACACATTTAGCCCATAAGTCTAGGCCAGTTATTCCCAAACTGGGGTACCCCCAGGGGTATGCGCAATGCCGTCAGATATATATATATATATTTAATTTTTTTTACATTTTCTAACAGTCCATTTATATTTTCCAACAGGGCTATACATTAGTTTTTTTTCTCGCCTGAGTAGCCTCGTTTCACTGACAAAAATAAAATTAAACCATCTAGTGTTCAGTGAAATAACAACACAATTTCAAACACAGGTAGAATAGTCAAATAATTAACATTCAATCACATTAACCTTTACTCCTAACGGTCCGTATGTAGCTGCTGCTCATGTTGGTATCTGTACTGATGGCGCAAAAGCCATGACATACAAGCCAGTGAATTCTATGCGTTACAGCTGGATCAGGACAACAGGAAAGAGGATATTTTTAAAGTACTGGACAGCTTTGTGACATCAAATGGACTTTGGTGGTCAAGATGTGTTGGTATCTGTACTGATGGCGCAAAAGCCATGACAGGGAGACATAGTGGAGTGGTAACGCGCGTACAAGCAGTTGCTCCTGACGCTACTTGGGTACACTGCAGCATCCACCGAGAGGCTCTTGCTGCCAAGGGAATGCCTGACAGTTCGAAGACGTTTTGGACACTACAGTGAAAATTGTTAACTTTGTTAAAGAAAGGCCCCTGAACTCTCGTGTATTTTCTGCACTCTGCAATGATATGGGCAGCGAATATGTAACGTTTTTACAACATACAGAAGTGCGCTGGTTATCAAGGGGCAAAGTATTGACACGTTTTTGTTTCATTGAGAGACGAGCTTAAAGTTTTCTTTACTGACCATCATTTTCACTTGTCTGACCGCTTGCATGATGACGAGTTTCTCACACGACTGGCCTATCTGGGTGATGTTTTTTCTCACTTGAATGATCAGAATGTAGGATTACAGGGACTCTCCTCAACTATATTCAATGTGCGGGACAAAATTGAGGCTGATTAAGAAGTTAGAGCTCTTCTCTGTCTGCATTAACAACGACAGCCCTGCTTCCAGTCCACTTACCGATATCTGAACAAGCGGTTCTGTGAAAATTGAATTGAATCAGAAGCCACTGCCAGATTTCTGGATTGGGCTGCTCTCAGAGTATCCTGCCTTGGCAAATCACATTGTTAAGACACTGATGCCCTTTGAAACCACGTACCTACGTGAGAGCGGATTCTTGGCCCTCACTAGCATGAGAACTAAATACAGGCACAGACTATCACGGATCCCTCCGGAACTTTCACCTGGCCCCTATTCCCACCGATTAGTAATTGTATAAGTGTGCCCTTGGTTTACCATTGGGCGGTCGATTATTGTTCCAATGTCCGTTGATGCGTGTGAGTACCTGTGCTGTGTGTTTTGGCTTTCTCTTGCCTTTGTGGATTGCGCAGATGAGTACGGGTCTCGTCCCGTGTGTTAATCATTGTGCACTTGTGTTATTTATTTGAGCTACTCCTCGCTCTTTTTGTTTTGAGTTTCTACCCTGTGTTTTGTTACGTGTTTGTCTGGTCTTCGTCCTTGTGCCTTTACACGGCACGCCGTAATTTGGGCTTTAATAAAAAAATCTATTATGCATTCCTGCACCTGTCTCCCGAATCATTTATGCCGACTTGACACAGACTGTGTGGGAAATGATTTAAGACTGAGACTCTCTCCAATACAACCCAACATTGCAGAGTTATGTGCATCCTTTCAAGCACACCCTTCTCATTAACCTGTGGTGAGTTATTCACAATTTTCGATGAACAAATAAGGTTTTATATGTTAGATGGTTCAAAATGATTGATTGTTATTATATTATCATTTGTGCCCTGGTCCTATATGAGCTCTTTGACACTTCCCACGAGCCGGGTTGTGACAAAAACTCACACTCATTATTTTTTTTATATTTTTTATTGAGGAACACAAATAAAATACAAATAAAGTAAAGTAAAAGAACAACACAAAAGATCTGGCAGTTACACATCATAGGTTCATCAGAGTAGTTACATTGTCTTTGAATGAGACCATTTCCACGTATGAAACCCATTTTCCCCAGTATTCCGGACGTCTCTCCTCTTGAGTTCTTAAAGCAAAGGTCATACGCTCCATATGGTGTACTTCTTTAATAATATCTATCCATTGTGTCACGGTGGGAGGGTCTTTTTGTAGACATTTCGTAGTGATAGCCTTTTTTACTGGCTGATAGTAGGACCTTCAACAGGTACTTTCCTTAGTGTGTAAGTTATCAGGTATTTCACCCAAGTACAAATACGTGAATATTTGTTCTATGTCAAATCCCATTATATTTCCAATGTTAGATCTTATTTCTGCCCAGTAAGTTTCGATTGCGGGGCAGGACCAAAAGATTTGAGAGTGATCCACCCTTGACAGCCCGCATTCTCTCCAATAAGGGTGTAGGGAGCTAGTCTGTTTTGATTTCAGTTTAGGTGTTGTGAAGAAACGTGTAACATTCTTCCAACAGAATTCTCTCCATGACCTTGAGTTGTATAAATCTGCTATCCTGAAACGCAGGGATGAAGCTGGGGTCGTATGCGGGCCAACTCAGCAGATTGACCTCTCTGTCTAAACGATTTTGCTTAACTACCCTAAACCATGTCTTAAGAGAGAAATTAATCCAGAGTAGGCCTATGTAATCCAGAATAAAGTGATTAATTAAGTAAAAAACAAAAGACATTCAAGTCTACCCATATATAATTCATGTGTTTTGAACTAGGACATTCAGCTAGACTTGACTTTCACAAACATGATAATGAATGTGTTTGGAGGCTTCCTTTGGGAGGTCCTCTGTAGCAGACTGTACCCTCTGTAGCAGACTGTATCCTCTGTAGCAGACTGTA
>QNTS01002262.1:230835-243562 GCA_003317085.1 Hucho hucho | reverse complement strand
TGTCTGTCTGTCTGTCTGTCTGTCTGTCTGTCTGTCTGTCTGTCTGCTGCTCGTGGTCTGTCTGTCTGTCTGTCTGCTGCTCATGTCTGTCTGTCTGTCTGCTGCTCGTGGTCTGTCTGTCTGTCTGTCTGCTGCTCGTGGTCTGTCTGTCTGTCTGCCTGTCTGTCTGCTGCTCATGGTCCGTGAAAAACCTTGCTGTCTGTGAGTTTGTTTTCTGCCCCTCTGCTGTCTGTCTGTCTCTATCTCTGTGTCTGTCTCTCTGTCTCTGTCTCTCTCTCAACAAAACACAAACTCACCGTAATGAACCTGCCTGTGGCCATTCCTCCATGTGACATGCTGAAGACAGAGAGCAGAGAAAGAGAGACATCCTTGTCTCCGGGTCTTTCCCAGGTGTGTGACATGATTAAAAAGAGAGGTGGATGGGCTGAATCTGGGTCAACTTCATTAGGCCACAAAGTAGCCAAATGTTTATGTTACAAACTACCAGATACTGGCTGTATGAATCCACTGTCAAGTGTGACACATCGTCTTTCTTTTCTTCTTCTAGGTTTTTTTCTCTCTCCATCGTTACCCAGATTCAGAATTTGGAGGCAAAAGCTATTTTGTATTATCTTGAGCTCTTAAAATATCAGAATTGTATAAAAAAATATAGATTTATAACAAAAGTATATTGTGTAAAGTAAAGGGTCCCTGAGGAGGAGGTCTGATGGAGGCCTGGTGCATGCTCTGCAGATTGTAGGTAGTAGGCCTAGTTAGCCAGGTTTAGCTAGCCTAGCGTCCCGTTGGCTAGCCAGGTTTAGTTAGCCTAGCGTCCCATTGGCTAGCCAGGTTTAGTTAGACTAGCGTCCCGTTGGCTAGCCGGGTTTAGCTAACCTAGCGTCCCGTTGGCTAGCCAGGTTTAGTTAGACTAGCGTCCCGTTGGCTAGCCGGGTTTAGCTAGCCTAGCGTCCCGTTGGCTAGCCAGGTTTAGCTAGCCTAGCGTCCCGTTGGTTAGCCAGGTTTAGCTAGCCTAGCGTCCCGTTGGCTAGCCAGGTTTCCGATCGGATCGCAGGGCAACCGATCGGTCCAAATCGATCGGATCGCAGGGTAACCAATCGGTCCAAATCGATCGGATCGCAGGGCAACCGATCTGCCCAAATCGATCGGATCGCAGGGCAACCGATCTCCGACACACATGTAATGTAAGTATCCCGGTCACTTATCTTACGTATAAAACAAAAATATAGTCTCACAATTAAGGCACAAATATGTAATAAACAACTTTACCAAATGAGCGTAATCTGTGAGGGGTGTTTGTTATTCCTAAAAGGAGATTGATGGTGGGATGATTTAGCGGTAAGAGACGTTGTGTGGAACAGAACAGAAGAAAAAAAAACACTTTGTGAACTTTTTCAGAAGCATGTCAAGATCCACAAGGAAATATGACTTCTAACTTTGTGATTTATTAAAATAATGGATCTGAACACAGTCATGTCATTGTTCCATCAGCGCCGGGGTGGGCGGGGCACCAGGCATGTTGAGACGAAAAAGAAAGTTATTTCAGGCTCTGCATCAATCATGACTCATGTATCCTTCTATTATCCTTGTTTACGTATGGCTGTGTAATTAAATGAACTTAACGTTGCATATCTGAGAAATAAAGCATGTTTGATGTTATTTTATATGCAATCGCACAACAGAACTTATTGTTACAGTAAAATCCTGCTGATTGCCCATGTAACGGACATGACTGTATCTATATGTGATTATATAGCCACATTTGTAAGTCATGAGTTATGATAATGAATGTAGGAAATCAGGAAGTGGTGAATAGCGTATGACTAAAGTCAGAGTATGACTAAAGTTTCTGCATCTACAAGAACCAAACAAGTCAATGATCAAACCAAGACTCAAGGCCACATTGAGACGATGTAAACATTACAACCTCTCTCGCTCTCTCTCTCGCTCTTGCTCTCGCTCTCTCGCTCTCTCTCTCTTCCTTATATTCATTGTAAACATTACCATGAACACACCCACACCCACAGGCATTAATCCACTTATACTATTGAGTCAAAACAGCCCTTTATTCGGACTTTATTAAAACACGTGGAAAACCTTCCAGTCACAGTTTCTCTGTATACCTCTCCGCACACTGACCTTCATTTTAACACGCTTATCTCAGATTTCAGTCAGACCAAATAGCACCATTTATTTGCTCATGTCCCGCGCTGTATATACATATTATACTGTATATACATATTATACTGTATATACACATTATACTGTATATTGTCCTACTTGGGAAAGTTGAATAATGGATCCATCACACCCATGCCTGATACCTAGTGAGAATAACTACGTTCCAAACGGAACCCTATTCCCAATATGGTGCACTACTTTGACCAGTGCCCTATGGGCCCTAGTGCACTATATAGGGAATAGGGTGCCATTTGGGACTAATCCAATATCTGTCCCATGTGTGCAGACCCCGTGATGCATGGCTCTGCCCGGCCAGACTCTCCGGGGTGCCTCACCACCAACGGGTTGTTTACACAGTGTGCCGTCAATTGTATGATGGCTTTATTTTCTTTACTAATTAAAATGTAAGCCCTGAGAGGACAGAATACCTTTGGGACTGGTCATGCCCGTTTAAACACGGCTGAGAAAGAGATGAGATAGACTGTGAAGAGGAGGAGAGAGAGTGATGAGAGAGAGAGAGAGGTCGATGTTTAGGATGTGTTGCTATATCAACCACGATTAAGGGTATTAACATGGCCATTTGTTATAAGAAAAGCGCCATTTGGACACACTAGTCATTAATCCAACACTGTATTTAGGCTTTCCAGATGATGGCATAGTGAGTGTTTTGTCATTCTTACTACCTCTCTGATCTTGACTGTCTCTGCAACACACTTGCTGTGTTTTTATTGTGTTCACTTTTCTCATTTTGCAGCCATTAATCCACTCACGTTTCATCTGGGTTAAGAAGTAACACTTCTTCCAAGATGGGGACATCATGTGGTGTGTCAATAGGTTCCAGGTCTCTCTCTCTCTCTCTCTCTCTCTCTCTCTCTCTCGATCGATCGATCGATCGATCGATCGATCGATAAAAACAATAGGAAACTTATTTTTTCGCTTTCTTTCCACAGAGAGAAACTTCCATTTCGAAAAGAATCGGGAAAAGCCAATTGTTTTCCCATCTGGAATTTGGCAGAGAGAAGCAACAGCAAAAACACAAAAACAAAAGAATCGATCGATCTCAGCTTGATCCAGTTTAGGTTTTGCTAGCCTTTCTTTTTTCTACACCCAGAGATCTAAATAACTGTAATGCTCCAGTTTTAAATAATGATCATGGTAATCCTAAGGTTGAGTATTGATAATTTCTCTGGAACAGCTGTGTGCTGCTGTTAAACTCTTCCATCTGTTCACTCGCTGTGTTGCATTCCTCCTTATGGAAATTTCCTCACAGAAAGAAAAAACACTGAACATACAGGAAGGCATCCATATCTCAGCCTGCTCACTCTGTCGAGAATACTCCTCCTATTCGGAAGACAGTAATTAATCGACAGTGTTTAAACGTCCGTGATACAGGATCCAACTGGGCCTGACTCAGTAGTTATGGTCGGGAGAAACAACAACGGAGCAACAGAAAATAGAACAGTAACAGGAAATAAACTGGCCCCCACAGAATGCAGAACAAAATGGCGGCCGAATCGGGCCGGTCCAGGAAGAATAATTGCGGTTTGAAATCATCTTCCACATAAATCAAGGGACACACACAGACTAATGACTCAATCTCCCCAGCGCAGAGTAAACACACATCAATCAGACCCAGCATGACTGATATGTTTAGTAAACAGAAGAGGAGGGGGTTTTCTCCTATTACGAATGAGCAGGCATCACTACCCTAATTGGGAGCCCAGGTTTGAATAAACATCTCTCTTGGGCTGGGGCTGAAACACTAACCAAACAAAACAAATCATTGGCAATTTTCCATGTGATTGGAAGGTGTGTTGGGAGGGGGGAGGGAAAGGAGAGGAGGTGAAGGAGAGAGGGGGAGGGAGAGGAGAGGTGCGGAAGAGGTGGGGGAGAGTTGATATGCATATCTTTTACATATTTGTAGATTATTTGAGCAGTGAGTTTTTATTTCACCTTTATTTATACCATTAAGTTAACTAAGAACAAATTCATATTTACAATGACAACCTGTCCAACACATTAATAAACAACAATTGCACCACACATACTGTATAAAAACACATTAATAAACAACAATTAAACTACACATAAATAAACATTAAAGAACAATTACACTACACATACTGTATAAATACACATCAACAAACAACAATTACACTACACATACTGTATAAAAACACATTAATAAACAACAATTAAACTACACATAAATAAACATTAAAGAACAATTACACTACACATACTGTATAAATACACATCAACAAACAACAATTACACTACACATACTGTATAAATAGACATCAATAAACAACAATTACACTACACATACTGTATAAATACACATCAATAAACAACAATTACACTACACATACTGTATAAATACACATCAAATAAACAACAATTACACTACACATACTGTATAAGTACACAACAATAAACAACAAGTACACTACACATACTGTGTAAATACACATCAATAAACAACAGTTACACTACACATACATACACTTTAATAAACAACAATTACACTACACATACTGTATAAATACACATCAATAAACAACAATTACACTACACATACTGTATAAATAGACATCAATAAACAACAATTACACTACACATACTGTATTAATACACATTAATAAACAAGTACACTACACATACTGCATAAATACACATTAATAAACAACAAGTACACTACACATACTGTGTAAATACACATCAATATACAACAGTTACACTACATATAGATACACATTAATAAACAACAATTTCACTACACCTACTGTGTAAATACACATCAATAAACAACAGTTACACTACACATACTGTGTAAATACACATCAATAAACAACAATTACACTACACATACTGTATAAATACACATTAATAAACAACAATTACACTACACATACTGTATATATACACATTAATAAACAGCAATTACACTACACCTACTGTGTAAATACACATCAATAAACAACAGTTACACTACACCTACTGTGTAAATACACATCAATAACACAATACATGAAAAGCAAAACACAATCATATGAAACAAACAGATTCTTCAGTTAAAAGTAATGTCTGCCTGATTGCCCTCTAGAGGCACCAACTCCACCAACATTAAGGACTTGTGGAGATCATCCCACATGACAGGCTCTAAACAACTAATAGTAGATTTCCTTAACTCGATGGAGAGTGAAGGGATCTCCAGGGGCAGGCAGTCGACTGGCTGATCAGGGTCAATTAAACCACCACTTCATTCAGATAAAGAGCCCGCTGAGATAAAATGCTGATTAAAAGCATCACCTATCTCATTTTTTCTCAGTAATGAAGCTTGCTTAGGCAGGAAAGAATTACAACCAGAGTGATGGCTATAACTATGACCTGTCTGTTGCATTTCAAACATGGTGGTAGAAAAAGACCGGTTGGTTTTTTTCTTTGTATTTTCTTCTGCCAGATCTATTGTTTTATATTCTCCTACATTCAATTCACATTTCCAAAAACTTCAAAGTGTTTCCTTTCAAATGATACCAAGAATATGCATATCCTTGCTTCAGGGCCTGAGCTACAGGCAGTTAGATTTGGGTATGTCATTTAGGCGAAAATTTAAAAAAAGGGGGCTATCCCTAAGTTAAAGGGTGCGTGTTTGTCTGCCAGAGAGATAGAAATAGATGAGAACAGTTCTACAGCTGATTCAGGGTCAGGATGCAGCTGATAGAGGAGAAGGGAGAGTAATACACATCATATCAAAAGATGAGGACAGTTCTAGAGGGACCGCCGAAGTCGGTCCCTCTACTTGTTCGGGCGGTTTTCGGCGGTCGACGTCACCGGCCTTCTAGCCATCGCCAAACTATTTTTCATGTTCCATTTGTTTTGTCTTTGTTTTACACACCTGGTTTCAATTCCCAAATTACATGTTCATTATTTAACCCTCTGTTTTCCCCATGTTTTTTGGTGCGTGATTGTTTGTTGTTTCTTTGCCGTTTTTTTACGGCTGGTTATATTCACCCGTGTGTTTTTAGGGCACGTTGGATTTGTTATTCCTTTTCCGTATTTTATTAAATACTTTGTTCACTCATCTCTGCTTTCCTGCGCCGGACTTCTACATCAGCTACACACACCGGCATTGACAGAATCATGCACCGAACGAATGGAGTCAGCAGGAGCAGAAGCCCTCCCTGTGGCTGTAGAAGAGCGCGTCCAGCAGCACGCGACCATGTTGCAACGTCTGGGCACCGCCATGTATTGCGTGCTGCAGACGATGGATAGATGGGAGAGAGAAGGAGGTCTGCCAGCGCCTCCACCACCACCTCTACAGCCGGTCCCACTGTTCACCCCTCCTTCACCCGGTCCCAGCGGGATTTGACTCGCGCTCCAGAGGGAATATGATGGGACGGCTGCCGGATGCCAGGGGTTCCTACTCCAGCTGGAACTCTACCTGGCGACCGTCCACCCGGCTCCTTCGGGACGTGAGAGCGTTTCCGCCCTCGTCTCCTGCCTCTCAGGCAAATGGAATGGGCCAACGCCGTATGGAGTGAGGGAGACGCGGCGTTGGATCATTACGCAGAGTTCACACCGCCGCTCGACCCTAAAGGCGGGTGGTCGAAAACTGCCCGAAAGTGGCGGGTGAACTCTGCGTAATGATCCAACGCCGCATCTCCCTCACTCCATACGGCGTTGGCCCATTCCAGGGGCCACGTCTGTTCCATCTGAGGCAGGGGACAAGGAGCACACAGAATTTCGCTTTGGATTTTCCGCCAGCGCGTGATGGAAAGACAGGGCCCTGATCGATCACTACCAGTGCAGTCTGCGCGAGGACGTCCTTCGGGAGTTGGCCTGCCGAGACACCACCCTCACATTGGACCAGCTGGTGGACCTGTCCATCTGGCTGGACAACCTGCTGGCCACCCGCGGACGTCTGGATCGGGGCCTGTCAGTTGCACCTCCGCTCCGACGCTCATGGAGCTGGGAGGTGCCGCACAAAGGGCGACCAGAGGAGGGGCCATTCCCTGCACCATCTGTGGCCGCAGAGGGAACACTGCTGGTCAGTGCTGGGGGGGTTCCTCAGGGAGTCGAGGCAGCAGGCAGGGCACTGTCGTGTCACCCCAGGTGAGTAGGCACCAGGCTCACCCAGAGCCCCCTGTTGCTCACATGTATGTGTTTATTGAATTTCCTGAGTTTTCCCCGCATTCCCAGCATAAGGCACTCGTAGATTCAGGCGCAGCTGGGAATTTTATTGACCGTTCTTTTGACTATAGTTTAGGGATCACCATTGTTCCTGTTGATATGCCCTTCCCTGTGCACGCCCTAGATAGTTGACCATTAGGGTCAGGGCTGATTAGGGAGGCCACCGCTCCACTTGACATGGTTACGCAGGAGGGTCACAAGGAGAGAATCAGTCTTTTCCTTATTGATTATCCTGCGTTTCCTGTGGTGCTGGGCCAACCCTGGTTGGCCTGTCATGACCCCACTATTTCGTGGCAACAGAGAGCTCTCAAGGGGTGGTCACGAATGTGCTCAGGTAGGTGTGTAGGGGTTTCCACCGACTACGATGGAAAGTCCAGACCAGGTCTCCACAGTGCGCATCCCCTCAGAATAATGCAGATTTGGCTCTCGCCTTCTGTAAGAAGAGGGCGACTAAATTACCACCCCATCGACGAGGGGATTGTGTGATAAATCTCCTGGTAGACGCAGCAGTTCCCAGGAGTCACGTGTATCCTCTGTCCCAGGAGGAGACGGCGGCTATGAAAACATGTCTCCGAATCCCTGGGGCAGGGATACAGTCGGCCCTCCACTTCACCTGCCTCCTCGAGTTTCTTTTTTGTGAAGAAGAAGGATGGAGGTCTGCGCCCGTGTATTGACTATCGGGGTATCAATCAGATCACTGTGAGATACAGCTACCCGCTGCCTCTCATAGCCAGTGCGATCGAGTCAATGCACAGGGCACGCTCCTTCACAAAATTGGATCTCAGGAGCGCTTACAACCTGGTGCGTATCCGGGAGGGGGACGAGTGGAAGACGGCATTTAGTACCACCTCAGGGCACTATGAATTCCTCGTCATGTCGTACGGGTTGATGAATGCTCCATCAGTCTTTCAGGCCTTTGTTGACAAGATTTTCCGGTACCTGCACGGGCAGGGTGTACTGGTGTATATCGACGACATTCTGATATACTCCACTACACGCGCCGAGCATGTGTCCCTGGAGCGCAGGGTGCTTGGTCGACTGTTGGAACATGACCTGTATATCAAGGCTGAGAAATGTCTGTTCTTCCAACAGTACGTCTCCTTCCTAGGGTACCGCATTTATACGTCAGGGGTGGAGATGGAGAGTGACCGCATTTCAGCCGTGCGTAATTGGCCGACTCCCACCACGGTAAAGGAAGCGCAGCGGTTCCTAGGGTTTGCCAACTACTACCTGAGGTTTATCCGGGGCTTTGGTCAGGTAGCAGCTCCAATTACCTCACTGCTGAAGGGGGGACCGGTGCGACTGCAGTGGTCGGCTGGGGCGGACAGGGCTTTTGGTCACCTGAAGGCTCTGTTTACCTCGGCTCCCGTGCTGGCTCATCCGGATCCCTCTTTGGCGTTCATAGTGGAGGTGGACGCGTCCGAGCCTGGGATAGGAGCCGTGCTCTCTCAGCGCTCGGGTACGCCACCGGAGCTCCGCCCCTGTGCCTTCTTTTCGAAGAAGCTCAGCCCGGCGGAGCAAAACTATGATGTTGGGGACCGGGAGCTGTTGGCTGTCGTCAAAGGCTCTGAAGGCGTGGAGACATTGGCTTGAGGGGGCTCAACACCCTTTTCTCATCTGGACTGACCACCGCAATCTGGAGTACATCCGGGCGGTGAGGAGACTGAACCCTCGCCAGGCAAGGTGGGCCATGTTCTTTACCCGTTTTGTTTTCACCCTTTCCTACCGACCAGGTTCCCAGAACGCTAAGGCAGATGCACTGTCCCGGATGTATGACACAGAGGAGCGGTCCATGGATCACACTCCCATACTCCCATACTCCCGATCACACTCCCATACTCCCGGCGGAGCAAAACTATGATGTTGGGGACCGGGAGCTGTTGGCTGTCGTCAAAGGCTCTGAAGGCGTGGAGACATTGGCTTGAGGGGGCTCAACACCCTTTCTCATCTGGACTGACCACCGCAATCTGGAGTATATCCGGGCGGTGAGGAGACTGAACCCTCGCCAGGCAAGGTGGGCCATGTTCTTTACCCGTTTTGTTTTCACCCTTTCCTACCGACCAGGTTCCCAGAACGCTAAGGCAGATGCACTGTCCCGGATGTATGACACAGAGGAGCGGTCCATGGATCACACTCCCATACTCCCGGCCTCTTGCCTGGTGGCACCAGTAGTGTGGGAGCTGGACGCGGACATCGAGCGGGCGTTACGTACAGAGCCCACTCCCTCTGTGTCCAGCTGGGCGTCTGTACGTTCTGACTGCTGTCCGCGACCGGTTGATCTATTGGGACCACACGTCACCTTCCTCTGGTCATTCTGGCATCGATCGGACAGTGCGCTGTCTTAGTGGGAAGTACTGGTGGCCCACTTTAGCCAAGGACATTAGGGTTTATGTTTCCTCCTGCTCGGTGTGCGCCCAGTGCAAGGCTCCTAGATACCTGCCCAGAGGGAAGTTACAACCCCTACCCGTTCCACAGCGGCCGTGGTCGCACCTGTCGGTGGACTTCCTGACTGATCTTCCTCCCTCACAGGGTAACACCACGATCCTGGTCGTTGTGGATCGGTTTTCTAAGTCCTGCCGTCTCCTTCCTTTGCCTGGTCTCCCTACGGCCCTACAGACTGCGGAGGCCCTGCTCACACACGTCTTCCGGCACTACGGGGTGCCTGAGGACATAGGAGGTCGTTCATGGAACGTCTGGGGGTCTCGGTCAGCCTCACCTCAGGTTTTCACCTCCAACAGGCAGGTGGAGAGAGTAAACCAGGATGTGGGTAGGTTTCTGAGGTCATATTGCCAGGACCGGCCGGGGGAGTGGGCGGCGTTCATCCCCTGGGCAGAGATGGCCCAAAACTCACTCCGCCACTCCTCCACTAACCTCTCTCCCTTCCAGTGCGTACTGGGATATCAGCCGGTTCTGGCACCTTGGCATCAGATCCAGATCAAAGCTCCTGCGGTGGACGAATGGTTTAAGCGCTCGGAGGAGACCTGGGACGCCGCCCATGTGCACCTGCAACGGGCTGTGAGGCGGCAGAAGGCGAGCGCCGACCGCCACCGCAATGAGGCCCCGGTGTTCGCACCGGGGGACATGGTCTGGCTCTCGACCCAAAACCTGCCCCTCCGCCTGCCCTGCCGGAAGCTGGGCCCGCGGTTTGTGGGGCCATTCAAAGTCCTGAGGAGACTGAACGAGGTTTGTTACAGGTTACAGCTCCCCCCAGATTATCGCATTAACCCCTCGTTCCATGTGTCTCTCCTTAGGCCGGTGGTGGCTGGTCCACTCCAGGAGTCTGAGGTGCAGGAGGTTCCTCCGCCCCCTCTGGACATCGAGGGGGCCCCGGCGTATGCTGTTCGAGCCATCATGGACTCGAGGCGTCGGAGGAGGGGCCTTCAGTACCTCGTGGAGTGGGAGGGGTACGGTCCAGAGGAGAGATGCTGGGTGCCGGTGGAGGACGTGTTGGACCCTTCGATGCTGCAGGAGTTCCACCGTCTCCATCCGGATCGCCCTGCGCCTAATCCTCCGGGTCGTCTCCGAGGTCGGTGTCGGCGCGCTGCTGGAGCCGTGCGTCAAGGGAGGGGTACTGTCACGACTTCCGCCAAAGTCGGTCCCTCTCCTTGTTCGGGCGGTTTTCGGCGGTCGACGTCAACGACCTTCTAGCCATCGCCGATCCATGTTCCATTTGTTTTGTCTTTGTTTTACACACCTGGTTTCAATTCCCAAATTATATGTTCATTATTTAACCCTCTGTTTTCCCCATGTTTTTTGGTGCGTGATTGTTTGTTGTTTCTTTGCCGTTTTTTTACGGCTGGTTATATTCGCCCGTGTGTTTTTAGGGCACGTTGGATTTGTTATTCCTTTTCCGTATTTTATTAAATACGTTGTTCACTCATCTCTGCTTTCCTGCGCCTGACTTCTACACCAGCTACACACACCGGCATTGACACTAGAGCTGATTCAGGGTCAGGATAAAGCTGATAGGGCAGAAGGCAGAGTAATACACATCATGAAGAAAAGCTTGTGGGGATTTTTTTTTAAATCTCTTCATAATTATAGGAAGATCCGTGTTAATCTGTTTGGTATCTCTAATACATTCAGTAGGACAGTGACCACTGAGATCATTAGCAGACACCACTGGACAGGTACTGGTGGCAGCTATCAGTTAGCATTGGGTCAATCAGGCAGGAGTTCTTTATTTTATTTTTTTACATTCATCCGTGTGGGTTTTGCAAGAGAGCACAGTGCCACAAGAATTGATTTCATATCTACCCTTCTACCTTTTTTCAGTCTGTCCCACCTGAAGATGTTGTAGCCAGCAATGTCAATACCATTTAGCCAATTCTCTGTCAGAACCAAAACATCTGGGCTCGTGTCATGCACCCAGATATCAAGAAGGTCCATCTTTGACGTCAAGCTATGTACATTTATATGTAACAGCCAAAGCCCTCCAAGCGATATGAAAACAGCGGGGGTATCCATATTTGTACTATTTCAAATAATAGCACTGGACGAGCTGACCACAGTGGGCTTCCCAATTGGCTAACACTAACAGAGCTAACAGTGGAATTCAACATTATGGTCAAAAGATTATTCCTGACAATACCCCTGGCAATATGGATATTACCGCTTGCTGTGCGGTAGCAGAGAGAACAGTCTATGACTTGGGTAGCTGGAGTCTTTGACAATTGTTAGGGCCTTTCTCTGACATCGCCTGGTATAGAGGTCCTGAATGGCAGGGAGCTCGGTCCCAGTGATGTACTAGGCCATACACACTACCCTCTGTAGTGTCTTGCAGTCAGATGCCAATCAGTTGCCATACCAGGCGGTGATGCAGCCAGTCAAAATGCTCTCGATGGTACAGCTGTACAACTTTTTTGAGGATCTGAGGTCACATGCCAAATATTTTCAGCCTCCTGAGGGGAAAAGGCGTTGTCGTCCCCTCTTCACAACTTTCTTGGTGTGTTTAGACCACGATAGGCCCTTAGTGATGTGGACACCGCTCCACTACAGCCCCGGCAATGTGAATGGCTCGTAGCAGTACAATGATTACTCAATGAAATTGTTACCTGAGCAGGGGATGGGCTGTTGTTGAGTCAATGTTTGTGTCATGGATCGCACCTCAGTGGCTCTCTCCGATCACCGAAGGACACCATCACCGGAGTATTGACTACACTTCCCATCTGCCCCGTACCTAGGTCTAATTAGCTGCACAGCTGTATCCACTTCTCTCCCCTATATATTCCCTCTCCAGACCCCTATGCTTTGCGAAGTCTTGCACTGCCCCGGCTAGTCATTTCTGAGCACTCTTTTGATCGATTGACTGATTCCCTGTTTTTGACCTCGGACTGTGTTTTGATTCCTGTTTACC
>QNTS01002262.1:93227-103268 GCA_003317085.1 Hucho hucho | reverse complement strand
CTACGTCACCGCAAACGTCAGCTGAGACAGGCGACATGGCGACTTCCGCGGGATACAAGGTGCTGAGAAAACATATTTGTGGCATTTATTATTATTATTTTTTTAAATGCTTTGTTTTGTTCTGTTCACATTGGACCAAGTTGTCTGTGAGGTTTAAAAACAAATTATTAGTTTAACCGAAATCAGTTGCAAAAGCCATTGTCGACACTTGACAGTTAACGTTAACTAACTAACTAAGTTAGCTAGTTAGAGGTTGCCTGTCCAGTCGGCAGATTCAGGTGAAACAAAGTGGTTTGGGCTCTAAATAAGTTACTTGGAAAACTTTTGAAACTGTCGACTTCCAGAATAGCAACATGCTCGTGTTGTTAGCTTTCATAGTGACAAGTTGAACTAACATGTTGTAACGTTAGTAGCAACCACCAGAACAAACATGTAAAACAGTTTAGAAGGAGTCAGGAGGGCGGTCGAGCCAGACACCGAGCTGGATACAACACACTCTGGAAAGGCGGTGAACGAATGGAGAACCGGTCAATGTTCAAAGAGCTGACAGCAAAATTGTAAACAATATAGCAAATGTATCCCATTACATTTTCACATGCAAATGGCACTTGGTTTGGATGAAGTTAGCTAGCTAGCTAGGTACATAATGTTTTAACCTTTATTTAACTAGGTAAGTCAGTTAAGAACAAATTCTTATTTACAGTGACGGCCTACCGGGGAACTGTGGGTTAACTGCCTTGTTCAGGGGCAGATCGACATATTTTTCACCTTGTCAGCCCGGGGATTCGATCCAGCAACCTTTCGGTTCCTAGTCCAACGCTCTAACCACAGTCTCCAACAACAACATAGACTGAGTTGTATTCATCTCTGAATGTATTTCCCTCTTTCTCTGTCAGGTTCTATATGAGCATGATGGAGTTTTTATACACACCAACCCAGAAAGGAGTGAGGCGCAGGATTCCCTCACTTCAGGATCCCTGCGTGTCCTGGACCAGGTATGTCAATATGGAACAGAATGAGATGTATCCTTTCCTGTTATAATGTCCACAGATCAGACTGAACATTCGTTCTCGTCATTTCTACCAGGATGGAGATATAGTGCTGGAATATAAACCCATGGAAGATGTTGACCACTCTGCCATGCTGTGTGCTGCCAAGGTTAGACTTTATTTACATATCTTTTGGTTTAATATTCCTTGTTTCAGGGCATCATAAACAAAGTGTACATATATTAGAATACTTACAAGATTAGACTCTATCAATCTTACTGGTACATTCATATAGAAACACTGCTAATTGGCTCGGCCACAACTGTTGGCTGGTGCTGATAATACAGACAGACAGTGCAATTTGTTTAACATGGAAATAGCTGTTCTATCTTTCAGCCTACAGTAGCAGCCAATATGTGGTGTTCAATGAGGCCTACATTCCATGAAAAATACACACGCAGGGCTTGACATGAACCTGTTTATCCATGTCCTTCAGACAAGGAGGTGACTGGAAATGGTGTTGTTTGATGCAAGAAACCACTTTACAAAATAAAGTGCATTATTATTATTGTGACATTATTACAGAGAATCAGACAAATTATACTACCCTCTGCCTATTGGATACTTATCTTATTCAAGCCCGCTTTTCAAAGATGTCTAGAAATGTACATGTTTTGTGGTCTTGTAGGAAGCAAACCACTCACATTTCTTACTACAGATTATCTATAATTGGGCTAATACCAATGTAATCAGAGCAGTATAACTAAATGTATTGTCATACCCGTGGTATATGGTCTGATATATCACGGCTGTCAGCCAATCAGCATTCAGGGCTCGAACCACCCAGTTTATAATTGCATATATGCCTACTGCAGTTCTGATTGCTTATGCCGCCGGTCTGTGTAGAGTACGGGCTGAGTGGTGCCTGTCAATGCAATAGAATCATACACCGATGCGTTCTGCCTACAAAAAAAAATCTCTTGCATAGTTAGTTTTTCCTACTAAGTTTCACAATTCGTTTGGTTTCGGTATGTTGCGTTGAAAGTGGCTAATAACACATTGACTCGATCACACTTCCCACAGTCAAGGGAAACGTTGATAGTGCTAACTAAGGGGGAAAACTCTAGAAAGTTGAGTGAAGTTCAATCTCGTGCTTCTGATATTTCTTCCGCGCAGCTTGAAGGGAACATTGGTCAGGATTATGACCCTCCACATTTATATATTGGCTTGGCTGAATCCATGGTGACACATCAGTTGTCTTGAGAGCCAGATGATGACTGTCATACCACATTCTGGCTCCAATCACCTTGGTCATGTGACAGCAACATCGCTTTATGTTTCCTGTCTCTGTTTCTCTGCTGCACTAGAAAAAAGATGTTCTAGTGATTTCTGACTGAAATAAAAACCCTGATAGCAGAGATGCAACAGGAAACCAAAGGCCAGAAGTATAAAGAAAAGATTAAGATGGGCAAAAGAACACAGACACTGGGCAGAGGAAGATTGGAAAAAAGTGTTATGGACAGACGAATCTGAGTTTGAGGTGTTCGGATCACAAAGAAGAACCTTCGTGATACGCAGAAAAGATGCTGGAGGAGTACTTGACGCCATCTGTCAAGCATGGTGGAGGCAATGTGATGGTCTGGGGGTGGTGAAGTGGGAGATTTGTACAGGGTAAAATAAATCTTGAAGAAGGACGGCTGTCACTCCATTTTGCAACGCCATGCTATACCCTGTGGAC
The DNA here is from genome assembly GCA_003317085.1 of Hucho hucho. Taxonomy (NCBI): domain Eukaryota; kingdom Metazoa; phylum Chordata; class Actinopteri; order Salmoniformes; family Salmonidae; genus Hucho; species Hucho hucho. The sequence continues at coordinate 100,541 of QNTS01002262.1, read as the reverse complement.
GGCGCTTACTTGGAGCCAATTTCCTCCTACAACAGGACAATGACCCAAAGCACAGCTCCAAACTATGCAAGAACTATTTAGGGAAGAAGCAGTCAGCTGGTATTCTGTCTATAATGGAATGGCCAGCACAGTCACCGGATCTCAACCCTATTGAGCTGTTGTGGGAGCAGTTTGATCGTATGGTACAAAATAAGTGCCCATCAAGCCAATCCAACTTGTGGGAGGTTCTTCAGGAAGCATGGGGTGAAATCTCCTCAGATTACCTCAACAAATTGACAGCTAGAATGCCAAAGGTCTGCAAGGCTGCAAATGGAGGATTCTTTGACGAAGCAAAGTTTGAAGGACACAATTATTTCAATTAAAAATCATTATTTATAACCTTGTCAACGTCTTGACTATTTTTACTATTCATTTTGCATCTAATTTCATGTATGTTTTCATGGAAAGCAAGGACATTTCCAAACTTTTGAACGGTAGTGTAGATAGTACTGTATATGGGTGGGTCTGAGTATACCTGTATTCTCTCTCCCAGGAGTCTAGCTCCGTGTTTGAATGGGGCCAGCGGCACCATGGTCAGAGCCAATACCCAGGAGACAAGCCTCCCAGGCAGGTGGAGCACCAGCTGAGCTGTGAGACAGAGTGGGACATGCTTCACACTGTCCAGTTCAGGAAGAATCCTAGCAACAATGGAGAAGGTGAGTGGAAGAGAACACAGCAGAACACCCTAGAACACAGCAGAACACCCGAGAACACAGCAGAACACCCGAGAACACAGCAGAACACCCGAGAACACAGCAGAACACCCGAGAACACAGCAGAACACCCGAGAACACAGCAGAACACCCGAGAACACAGCAGAACACCCGAGAACACAGCAGAACACCCTAGAATAGAGCAGAACACCCTAGAATAGAGCAGAACGGAGCAGGCCCCGTTAGTCCCCTGTAGGCCACAGGAGAATGGCCATTTATTTGACCTTTTATTTAGTCAGGGAAAGTCATGGAGAACATATCAATGATTCAGCATCATCATGCTTTCTCTTAATGGAGAGCCAACATGTCACTTCATTACCTGTCCAGCTGATGTGTTGTCATTACCTGTAGCCTACTGCAATGAAAAATGGAACTGTCAAGTCTAGTACTGGAACCACAATGCAACATAATTGTTGTTCTTGGCCTTGCCGTTCTGTGGTTGTTCCTGGCAAGACTAAACAAGGTTAAGCAGCAGTTTCTCTCATATATAAACTCAGCAAAAAAATGGGTTTCAAAGATAATTTGTAAATATCTAAATAACTTCACAGATCTTCATTATAAAGGGTTTAAACACTTTCCCATGCTTGTTCAATGAACCATAAACAATTTAATGAACAGTCGTTAAGAAACTAACAGCTTACAGACGGTAGGCAATTAAGGTCACAGTTATGAAATCTTAGGACACTAAAGAGGCCTTTCTACTGACTGTGAAAAACTCCTAAAGAAAGATGCCCAGGGTCCATACTCATCTGCGTGAATGTGCCTTAGACATGCTGCAAGGAGGCATGAGGACTGCAGACGTGGCCAGGGCAATAAATTGCAATGTCCGTACTGTGAGACGCCGAAGACAGCGCTACAGGGAGACAGGACGGACAGCTCATCGTCCTCGCAGTGGCAGACCACGTGTAACAACACCTGCACAGGATCGGTACATCTGAACATCACACCTGCGGGACAGGTACAGGATGGCAACAACAACTGCCCGAGTTACATCAGGAACATACAATCCCTCCATCAGTGCTCAGACTGTCTGCAATAGGCTGAGCGAGGCTGGACTAAGGGCTTGTAAGGCCTGTTGTAAGGCAGGTCCTCACCAGACATCACCGGCAACAATGTCTCCTATGGGCACAAACCCACTGTTGTTGGACCAGACCGGACTGGAAAAAAGTGCTCTTCACTGACGAGTCGCGGTTTTGTCTCACCAGGGGTGATGGTCGGATTCGCGTTTATCATAGAAGGAATGAGCGTTACACCGAGGCCTGTACTCTGGAGCGGGATCGATTTGGAGGTGGAGGGTCCGTCATGGTCTGGGGCGGTGTGTCACAGCATCATCGGACTGAGCTTGTTGTCATTGCAGGCAATCTCAACGCTGTGTCGTTACAGGGAAGACATCTTCCTCTCTCATGTGGTACCCTTCCTGCAGGCTCATCCTGACATGACCCTCCAGCATGACAATGCCACCAGCCATACTGCTAGTTCTGTGTGTGATTTCCTGCAAGACCGGAATGTCAGTGTTCTGCCATGGCCAGCGAAGAGCCCGGATCTCAATCCCATTGAGCACATCTTGGACCTGTTGGATCGGAGGGTGGGGGCTAGAGCCATTCCCCCCAGAAATGTCCGGAACTTGCAGGTGCCTTGGTGGAAGAGTGGGGTAACATCTCACAGCAAGAACTGGCAAATCTGGTGCAGTCCATGAGGAGGAGATGCACTGCAGTACTTAATGCAGCTGGTGGCCACACCATATACTGACTTTGATTTTGACCCCCCTTTTGTTCAGGGACACATTATTCCGTCTATGTTAGTCACATGTCTGTGGAACTTGTTCAGTTTATGTCTCAGTTGTTGAATCTTGTTATGTTCATACAAATATTTACACATGTTAAGTTTGCTGAAAATAAAAGCAGTTGACAATGAGAGGACGTTTCTTTTTTTGCTGAGTTTATGTGTACAGTTGAAGTCGGAAGTTTACATACACCTTAGCTAAATACATTTAAACTCAACTCACAATTCCTGACATTTAATCCTAGTAAAAATTCAATTTCTTAGGTCAGTTAGGATCACCACTTTATTTTAAGAATGTGAAATGTCAGAATAAGAGGGAATTATTTATCTCAGCTTTTATTTCGTTCATCACATTCCCAGTGGGTCAGAAGTTTACATACACTCAATTAGTATTTGGTAGCATTGCCTTTAAATTGTTTAACTTGGGTCAAATGTTTCTGGTAGCCTTCCACAAGCTTCCCACAATAAGTTGGGTGAATTTTGGCCCATTCCTCCTGACAGAGCTGGTGTAACTGTGTCAGGTTTGTAGGCCTCCTTTCTCGCACACGCTTTTTCAGTTCTGCCCACACATTTTCTATAGGATTGAGGTCAGGGCTTTGTGATGGCCAAACCAATACCTTGACTTTGTTGTCCTTAAGCCATTTTGCCACAACTTTGGAAGTATTCTTGGAGTCATTGTCCATTTGGAAGACCCATTTGCGACCAAGCTTTAACTTCCTGACTGATGTCTTGAGATGTTGCTTCAATATATCCACATAATTTTACTCCCTCATGATGCCATCTATTTTGTGGAGTGCACGAGTCCTTCCTGCAGCAAAGCACCCCCACAACATGATGCTGCCACCCCCGTGCCTCACGGTTGGGGTGGTGTTCTTCGGCTTGCAAGCCTCCCCCTTTTTCCTCCAAACATAACGATGGTCATTATGGCCAAACAGTTCTATTTTTGTTTCATCAGACCAGAGGACTTTTCTCCAAAAAGTACGATCTTTGTCCCCATGTGGAGTTGCAAACCGTAGTCTGGCTTTTTATGGCGGTTTTGGAGCAGTGGCTTCTTCCTTGCTGAGCGGCCTTTCAGGTTATGTCGATATAGGACTCGTTCTACTGTGGATATAGATACTTTTGTACCTGTTTCCTCCAGCATCTTCACAAGGTCTTTTGTTGTTTTGGGATTGATTTGCACTTTTCGCACCAAAGTACGTTCATCTCTCGGAGACAGAACGCGTCTCTTTCCTGAGCGGTATGCCCGCTGCGTGGTCCCATGGTGTTTATACTTGCGTACTAGTGTTTGTACATATGATCGTGGTACCTTCAGGCATTTGGAAATTGCTCCCAATGATGAACCAGACTTGTGGAGGTCTACAATCTTTTTTCTGACGTCTTGGCTAGTTTCTTTTGATTTTCCCATGATGTCAAGCAAAGAGGCACTGAGTTTGAAGGTAGGCCTTGAAATACATCCACAAGTACACCTCCAATTGACTCAAATTATGTCAATTAGCCTATCAGAAGCTTTTAAAGCCATGACATAATTTTCTGGAATTTTCCAAGCTGTTTAAAGGCACAGTCAACTTAGTGCATGTAAACTTCTGACCCACTGGAATTGTGATACAGTGAATTATAAGTGAAATAATCTGTCTGTAAACAATTGTTGGAAAAATTACTTGTGTCATGCACAAGGTAGATGTCCTAACCGACTTGGCAAAACTATAGTTTGTTAACACGAAATTTGAAGTGGTTGAAAAACGAGTTTTAATGACTCCAACCTAAGTGTATGTAAACTTCCGACGTGTGTGTGTGTTTCTCTCTCCCTCCCTCTCTGGCTGGAGTTCCAAAACACCTCTCCTCTTCACGTCCAGAAGCTGCTTTAGCGGAGCGACCATGATTAAGTTGGTTAGAGGAGAGGAGACTAATTGCTTCAGTTTTCCCACAGTACGATCAATCTTCTCCAGCAGGCCCCTGGGGGATTAATCAGGCCTCCTGCTACTTCCTGCTCTGCAGACATTTAAATGTCAAGCGAGTCAAATTAAAAAGCATTACACATGGATCTATACAACTATAGATGCAGTGTGGCATGAACGTTGTGGGGCTTGTCTCTCTGCATTAGAAAATCACCTAGAGAGAATACACACATACTCTAATTTGTGTGTGTGTGTGTGTCTCCTCTGTGTGTGAGTGCATGCGTAGTGTTGTGTATCTAAACCCCCTCCCTCTCTCCCCCACCTCATTGTGTGTGTTTCTATGTCTGTGTATATCCTGTATCTAAACCCCTCTCTTCCCCCTCTCTCTCCAGGTGCTCCTACCAAACCCGCTCCCATCCCAGAGAAGAGTAAGGGTTCCCGGCTGTTCTTCAGTCTCAGTGACCTGGCCTCGGTCAGGGTGAAGGAGGAGGGCTGGTCCTACCTGGTGTTCACCCTCAGAGACCGCAACATGGGGGTTGAGCTGCCTGCCCTACACTTTCACCAGGGAGGTAGTGAAGGCTTCCTGGACTGTCTCAGGAAGTACATGCTGCTGACACAGTACGTAGACCAGACAGTAGATATACATGTTGTTGAGATACATGCTGCTGACGCAGTACGTAGACCAGACAGTAAATATACATGTTGTTGAGATACATGCTGCTGACGCAGTACGTAGACCAGACAGTAAATATACATGTTGTTGAGATGCATGCTGCTGACGCAGTACGTAGACCAGACAGTAAATATACATGTTGTTGAGATGCATGCTGCTGACGCAGTACGTAGACCAGACAGTAAATATACATGTTGTTGAGATACATGCTGCTGACGCAGTACGTAGACCAGACAGTAAATATACATGTTGTTGAGATACATGCTGCTGACACAGTACGTAGACCAGACAGTAAATATACATGTTGTTGAGATACATGCTGCTGACACAGTACGTAGACCAGACAGTAAATATACATGTTGTTGAGATACATGCTGTTGACACAGTCCGTAGACCAGACAGTAAATATACATGTTGTTGAGATACATGCTGTTGACACAGTACGTAGACCAGACAGTAAATATACATGTTGTTGAGATACATGCTGCTGACACAGTACGTAGACCAGACAGTAAATATACATGTTGGAGATACATGCTGCTGACACAGTACGTAGACCAGACAGTAAATATACATGTTGTTGAGATACATGCTGCTGACACAGTACGTAGACCAGACAGTAAATATACATGTTGTTGAGATACATGCTNGGGAGTGGGGCTAGCTGAGGGAGTATAATGCATCTTATTCCATGCATTCCACTTAATTCAAATCTACATTTTCAAAAATAGTTTTCTTGACTTTAGCAATGAAAAAGCCAGGGAATAGTGTTGTATGTACTGCCTCTGGTAACATTGGGTATGTGGTGATCTTTGGGTTCCTCAAAGGGCCGCTATACTATGCCAGCCAAGACCCAAGCCCACTCCCACGGTGAACACGATTACAGGTTAAGCAGACAGTCACTAGTGGACAGAGCAGAGCCATCACGCCCTGGACAGACACACTACACAACACACCGTGCTCTAGAATTGAAAGTCAAGTCTTTCCCAGTGCTGGAGATGATTGCTTTCAGGAAAGTATGAGCCCCCCAGCCAGATGTAGCCTATTCTGCTGTAAAAAACAAAGTGACCCGGCGCCCACATACCAGGTGGTCTGGTTAGTTCTGTGGCCGCATGTGAAGAGGCGTTGAGAGTGTGGTGTGTCCCAAATGCCCCATATTCCCTACATAGTGCATTACTTTTGACCAGAGTCCTATGAGCCCTGGTAGAAAGTAGTGCACTATATAGGGAATAGGGTGCCATTTGGTACACATCGAAAATGTGGTTTCTGTTCCGCTTCCACTCTGCCAGGTTCAGTTAAAAACAAAAAAATGGAATTCATTTTTATTTGTCACATGCTTTCATAAATAACAGGCAGGTTTAGACTAGCATTGAAATGCTTACTTAAGGGCTTACCTTTTCTAGCAATGCAGAGAGAAAGATAAAAACTAAAAACACTCATGCTGTGTCCATGTCTGAGGGAGAGGACCCCCTGCGGTTCCTCTCTGCTGCTGTCCCCCCCTGTGGGTTTCTCTCTTTTGCTGTCCCCCCTATAGGGTCCTCTCTGCTATCCCCCTTGTGGGTTCCTCTCTGCTGCTGTCCCCCCTATAGGTTCCTCTCTGCTATCCCCCTTGTGGGTTCCTCTCTGCTGCTGTCCCCCCTATAGGATCATCTCTGCTGCTGTCCCCCCTGTGGGTACCTCTGCTCCTATCCCCCCTGCGGGTTCCTCTCTGCTGCCGTCCCCCCTATAGGTTCCTCTCTACTGCTGTCCCCCCTGTGGGTACCTCTGCTCCTATCCCCCCTGTAGGTTCCTCTCTGCTGCTGTCCCCCAATAACGGTAGGCAGTCATTGTAAATAATAATTTGTTCTTAACTGACTTGCCGAGTTAAATAAAAAAATATCAAAAATATGGGCTGGACCAAATTATTCAACATTCTAATTAATTTGGTTGGAGGCAAGTGATTCTCTGCAAGTGTAATTTATCCTACTTGTAGTAAGTTGCAGGTGCCTACAGGGTAAAAATGGCCATCCAACCAGTTTTGAAAAGCATCTGTAGTACTTCATCAAATCAAATGTTATTTGTCACATGTTTGGTAAACAACAGGTGTAGACTAACAGTGAAATGCTGACTGACGGGCCCTTTACCAACAATGCAGAGTTAAACATCAAATATAAATAGAAATAGTGACTCAGGGAATTAATACACTGTGAATAACAAATAACAATAACGAGTA
>QNTS01002261.1:192499-213838 GCA_003317085.1 Hucho hucho | reverse complement strand
TCTGTCTGTCTGTCTGTCTGTCTGTCTGTCTGTCTGTCTGTCTGTCTGTCTGTCTGTCTGTCTGTCTGTCTGTCTGTCTGTCTGTCTGTCTGTCTGTCTGTCTGTCTGTCTGTCTGTCTGTCTGTCTGTCTGTCTGTCTGTCTGTCTGTCTGTCTGTCTGTCTGTCTGTCTGTCTGTCTGTCTGTCTGATCAGAAGGATTCCGCCACTGCAGAAACAAATTGGATCCAGAATCAAAATCCTATTAAGACATGAGACTGTGGCAGAGACTGCAGACCAGGGAGTGTGTAGGAGAGGTGTGTGGTGGTCATGAAGAGACAGTTCTCGTTATGGAATGGCAGTACCGCGACCTCACGCCATATTCTCATTACATAAAATCACATAGAGCTGTAATTATATCTACAAGACTAATGTTGAAACATTCCAAGTCTGGAACATAAACCTGCCTATCCTATATTAATTCCTGTTACCTAACCAACCATATAAATAATGAACAAATACTAGGTCCAAATGGCCACCAACCTACAGATACTCAAGACAATGGGCCTATTAAAAACCTCTGAAAACATGATGTTCCTTCCACCCTTCCTTGGAGTGATCACTGAAGGGGCATGACTTCCTTGGAGTGATCACTGAAGGGGCATGACTTCCTTGGAGTGATCACTGAAGGGGCATGACTGGATATGTGTAAGACGTGTAGTCGATTCTAGGTTTCACTTAGATCAGTAATTAGGGAGATAGGATACTAACACGCTATGATACACGGTTTACCGAAACCATGCTTCTGACCAGACAACCTCATGTGAATAATTAGTGTGTGAATGCGTGTGTGTATGTATGTTTCTGTGAGAGTATGCGCGTGTGCGTGTGTACATACTGCTAATGATGAGAATGCTAAACACTCATAATAACACAAACATCATCATCATTATAATCATTATCAAAGTATCTGCCAAACAGAGAGAGTTCCTGGAGTCAACTTGCTTCTGCCTCCTCCACTCATCTACCGCTCCATCTGTCCCTCACTCCGTCTCTCTCCATCACCCTCTCTTGTGATCCATCTCCATCACGGTCTTCTGATAGATCACTTATTTTCTCAATCCCCCCTCCACTCTCTCTCACCACCCTATTCCCCTGTCATTGCATTTGCATATTTTCTTAACTTCGACATTATTTTCTATCCGCCCATCTAGAACCTCATCTCCATGTCTTTTTCTTTCATGTCTATCACTCCATCAATACTATCCCCATCCGTCTGGACTATCAGCTTGTATCTCCTTGCCTGTATCACACGAATCCCTTCTTCTATGTCTTTCCTCAATGTCACCCAGCTGGCACCGATCCATACTGAGCACTGCCAAAACATGCACCCTCGTAATCCCCCCCACACACAAAAGTCTCTATGTTCCCCACGTTTCCCTCTCTCCTTGGGGATGGGGGAGGGATAGGGAGGAGAGAGGAAGCAGTGGAGAAAGGCTCAATAAAGTTAAGTGGCTCTAATAATGCTACTGGAGCAGCCTAGCTTTTGACAGGCTTCTGGCACTTCACCCCCCTGGCAACCGACCCCTTGGCAACGGTCCCTCCTGGCAACACGACCCCCCTAGAGCAACACTAGAGCAAAAGGCTTGTAGAATAGAGGACAAATATACAAATACCTCTGGATGATAGGCTTGGGCGGTATATTGTACAGTTGAAGACGAGAAGTTAAGTTGGAGTCATTAAAACTTGTTTTTCAGATTATTTCACTGTATCATAATTCCAGTGGGTCAGAAGTTTACATACAATAAGTTGACTGTGCCTTTAAACAGCTTGAAAAATTCCAGAAAATTATGTCATGGCTTTAGAAGCTTCTGATAGGCTAATTGACATCATTTGAGTCAATTGGAGGTGTACATGTGGATGTATTTCAAGGCCTACCTTCAAACTCAGTGCCTCTTTGCTTGACATCATGGGAAAATCAAAGAAATCAGCCAACACCTCAGAAAATAAATTGTAGACCTCCACAAGTCTGGTTCATCCTTGGGAGCAATTTCCAAACGCCTGAAGGTACCACATTCATCTGCACAAACAATAGCACGCAAGTATAAACACCATGGGACCACGCAGCCATCATACCGCTCAGGAAGGAGAGGCGTTCTGTCTCCTAGAGATTAATGTACTTTAGTGCGAAAAGTGCAAATCAATCCCAGAACAACAGCAAAGGACCTTGTGAAGATGCTGGAGGAAACAGGTACAAAAGTATCTATATCCACAGTAAAACGAGTCCTATATCGACATAACCTGAAAGGCCACTCAGCAAGGAAGAAGCCACTGCTCCAAAACCGCCATAAAAATGCCAGACTACGGTTTGCAACTGCAAATGGGGACAAAGATCGTACTTTTTGGAGAAATGTCCTCTGGTCTGATGAAACAAAAATAGAACTGCTTAGCCATAATGACCATCGTTATGTTTGGAGGAAAAAGGGGGATGCTTGCAAGCCGAAGAACACCATCCCAACCGTGAAGGACGGGGGTGGTAGCATCATGTTGTGGGGGTGCTTTGCTGCAGGAGGGACTGGTGCACTTCACAAAATAGATGGCATCAGAAGGAAGGACAATTATGTGGATATATTGAAGCAACATCTCAAGACATCAGTCAGGAAGTTAAAGCTTGGTCGCAAATGGGTCTTCCAAATGGACAATGACCCAAAGCATACTTCCAAAGTTGTGGCAAAATGGCTTAAGGACAACAACGTCAAGGTATTGGAGTAGCCATCACAAAGCCCTGACCTCAATCCTATAGAAAATCTGTGGGCAGAACTGAAAAGGCGTGTGCGAGCAAGGAGGCCTACAAACCTGACTCAGTTACACCAGCTCTGTCAGGAGGAATGGACCAAAATTCACCCAATTGATTGTGGGAAGCTTGTGGAAGGCTACCAAAAACATTTGACCCAAGTTAAACAATATAAAGGCAATGCTACCAAATACTAATTGAGTGTATTTAAACTTCTGACCCACTAGGAATGTGATAAAAGAAATAAGATCTGAACTAAATCATTCTCTCTACTATTATTCTGACATTTCACATTATTAAAATAAAGTGGTGATCCTAACTGACCTAAGATAGGGAATTTTTACTAGGATTAAATGTTAGGAATTGTGAAAAACTGAGTTTAAATGTATTTGGCTAAGGTGTATGTAAACTTTCGACTTCAACTGTACATGTGATATGAGTAATGTAAGATATGCAAACATTATTAAAGTGGCATTATTTAGAGTGCATTGTTTAAAGTGACTAGTGATCCATTTATTAAAGTGTCCAGTGATTGGGTCTCAATGTAGGCAGCAGCCTCTCGGAGTTGGTGATTGTTGTTTAGCAGTCTGATGGCCTTGAGATAGAAGCTGTTTTTCAGTCTCTTGGTACCATCTTTGATGCACCTGTACTGACCTCCCCTTCTGGATGGTAGCGGGGTGAACAGGCAGTGGCTTGGGTGGTTGTGTCCTTTGATGATCTTTTTGGCATTCCTGTGACATCAGGTGCTGTAGGTGTCATGGAGGGCAGGTAGTTTGCCACCAGTGATGCGTTGTGCAGACCGCACCACCCTCTGGAGAGTCTTGCGGTTGAGGGCAGTGCAGTTGCCGTACCAGGCTGTGATACAGCCCGACAGGATGCTCTCGATTGTGCATCTGTAAAAATTTGTCAGGGTTTTGGGTGACAAGCCAAATTTCTTCAGCCTCTTGAGGTTGAAGAAGCGCTGTTGCGCCTTCTTCACCACACTGTCTGTGTGGGTGGACCATTTCAGTTTGTTGTTGATGTGTATGCCGAGGAACTTAAAAAAAAAACTTCCCTGCTTCTCAACTGCTGTCCTTTCGATGTGAATAGGGGGGTGCTCCCTCTGCTGTTTCCTGAAGTCCACGATCATCTCCTTTGTTTTGTTGACGTTGAGTGAGAGGTTGTTTGCCTGACACCACACTCAGAGTGCCATTACCTCCTCCCTGTAGGCTGTCTCGTTGTTGTTGGCAATCAAGCCCACTACTGTTGTGACGTCTGCAAACCTGATGATTGAGTTGGTGGCGTGCATGGCCACGCAGTCGTGGGTGAACAGGGAGTACAGGAGGGGCCTGAGAAACTACCCTTGTGGGGTCCCAGTGTTGAGGGTCAGCGAAGTGGAGATGTTGTTTCCTACCTTCACCACCTGGGGGCGGCCCGTCAGAAGGTCCAGGACCCAATTGCACAGGGCGGGGATGAGACCCAGGGTCTCCAGCTTGATGATGAGCTTGGAGGGTACTATGGTGTTGAATGCTGAGCTGTAGTCAATGAACAGCATTCTCACATAGGTATTCCTTTTGCCCAGATGGGTTAGGGCAGTGAGATGGTGATTGCATCGTCTGTGGACCTGTTGGGGCGGTATGCAAACATAAGTGGGTCTAGGGTGGCCGGTAAGGTGGAGGTGACATGATCCTTGACTAGTCTCGAGCACTTTAAGATGACAGAAGTGAGTGCTATGGGGCAGTAGTCATTTAGTTTGCCTTCTTGGGTACAGGAACAACGGTAGCCATCTTGAAGCATGTGGGGACAGCAGACTGGGATAGGGAGCGATTGAATATGTCCGTAAACACACCAGCCAGCTGGTCTGCGCATGCTTTGAGGATGCGGCTAGAGAAGGTGTTTAGATTGTCTGGAAGCGTGACATCGGTGTCCGTGACGTGGCTGGATTTCTTTTTGTAGTCTGTGATTTCCTGTAGACCCTGTCACATACGTCTCGTGTCTGAGCCTTTGAATTGCGACTCCACCTTGTCCCTGTACTGGCATTTCGCTTGTTTGATTGCCTTGTGTAGGGAATAGCTACCTTGTTTTATATTCATACATATTCCCAGACCTCTTTCCATGGTTAAATGCAGTGGATCGCGCTTTCAGTTTTGCGCGAATGCCACCATCCATCCACGGTTTCTGGTTAGGGTAGGTTTTAATAGTCCTTGTGGGTACAACATCTCCAAAGCACTTTTTTATAAACACACTCACTGAGTCAGCATGTTGTTCTCTGAGGCTGACCGGAACATTCCAGTCCGCGTGATCAAAACAATCTTGAAGCGGGGCTTCCGATTGGTCAGACCAGCGTTTAATGTTTCTCATCACTGGATGAGAAACATTAAACTCCTGTTTGAGTTTTTTCCTATAAGACGGTAGGAGCAAGATGGCGTTGTGGTCAGATTTGCCTAAGGGAGGGCGGGGGAGGGCTTTGTATGCATCCCAGAAGTTAGAGTAGCAGTGGCGAAGGGTGTTGCGCATGAGCGTAGCGCAATCAATATGCTGGAAGATTTTAGGTTTGTTAAAATCACCAGTTACAACAAATGCAGACTCAGGATGTATGGTTTCCAGTTTGCATTTAGTCCAGTGAAGTTCCTTGATGGCCATCTTGCTTGAGGGGGAATGTACACAGCTGTTACTATAACTTACAAGAATTCTCTTGATTGCAAGGAATTCTAGATCGGGTGAGCAGAAAAACTTGAGTTCTTGTATGTTGTTATGATTACACCATGAAGCATACACCCTCGCCCTTCCTCTTCCCGTAGAGGTGTTTATCACGGTCGGCGTGATGCATGGAGAAGCCCAGCGGCTGAACCGATTCAGACAACATTCCCAAGAGAGCCATGTTTCATGAAACAGAGAATGTTACAATCTCTGATGTCTCTCTGGAAGGCAACCCTTGCTCGAATTTTGTCTATCTTGTTGTCAAGAGACTGGACATTGGCTAGTAGTATACTCGGGAGCGGTGTGCGATGTGCATGTCTACGGAGCCTGACCAGGTGGCCGCTTTGTCTGCCCCTTCTGCGGCCTCGTTGTTTTGGATTGCCTACTGGAATTAGCTCTATTGTCCTGGGTGGTGGTCCGAACAGAGGATACTCCTCTGGAAAGTCGTATTCCTGGTCGCAATGTTGGTAAGTTGACGTTGCTCTTATATCAAATAGTTCTTCCCGGCTGTATGTAATAAGACTTAAGATTTCCTGGGGTAACAATGTAAGAAATAACACACACAAAAAAAAATACTACATTGTTTCCTAAGAATTCGAAGCGACCATCTCTGTCGGCGCCATACTGGAACCATATTCAGGTACATTCCCTAATGTTTTAAAGTTAATATTGCATTTTACCGGAGAAAACTAGGCTGGCTACACTGAGAAAAGTACCAGAGAAAAGTAGCTACACACCAGTCAGAGCGCGGTCTGCTGATAGAATGCCTGTTAGAGAATTCTCATCCGAGTGGAGACGTGCAAGTGAAGCACAAAATTAGTCTGATCCCGAACAGAAATTACAACAAGAAGCATTTTATATCTGCGTTTACAAAACGCAGCAAGATATTTTTACTTTTTATTCCAGTGTGAGAAACACAGAATTCTGCGTTAACGCAACCCCTAAGTTTAACTAGCTACTTATTTTAGTAAGAGGCTGAATTAATAAGGTGACAGGGCATCATATTGTGTTAGCTTTCTGCCGTGTTTGAGAAGTCAAAGCCCTTTGGATGAGTTCTGTACAGCTGCCAATGCAAAAAAATGTGTTCCTTTGCACAATGTCTCTCGTTCACATTCGCTTGGAAATGTCCAAACTCACCAAAAATGACATTCGGTAGCTCCTACCTACAGTATATACAGTGCATTCGGTAAGTATTCAGACATTCCCCTTTTCCACATTTTGTTACAGCCTTATTCTAAAACGAATTAAATAAAAAATTATCCTCAATCTACACACAGTACCACATAATGACAAAACGAAAACAGGTTTTTATAAATGTTTTCAAATTTATAAAAAATAAAAAACAGAAATACCTTATTTACATAAGTATTAAGACCCTTTGCTATGAGACTCAAAATTGAGCTCAGGTTTCCATTGATCATCCTTGACATGTTTCTACAACTACAAAATTCAAATCAATTGGACATGATTTGGAAAAAGACACCTGTCTATATAACTTCCCACAGTTGGCAGTGCATGTCAGAGCAAAAACCAAGCCATGAGGTTGAAGGAATTGTCTGTAGAGCTCTGAGACAGGCTTGTGTCGAGGCACAGATCTGGGGAAGGGTACCAAAACATTTTTGCAGTATTGAAGGTCCTCAAGAACACAGTGGCCTACATCATTCTTAAATGGAAGAAGTTTGGAACCACCAAGACTCTTCCTAGTGCTGGCCGCCTGGCCAAACTGAGCAATTGGGGGAGAAGGGCCTTGATCAGGGAGTTGACCAAGAACCCAATGGTCTCTCTGACAGAGTTCCTCTGTGGAGATGGGAGAACCTTCCAGAAGGACGGCCATCTCTGCAGCACTCCACCAATCAGGCCTTTATTGTAGAGTGGCCAGACGGAAGCAACTCCTCAGTAAAAGGCACATGACAGCCCGCTTGGAGTTTGCCAAAAGCCACGTAAAGGACTTAGACCATGAGAAACAAGATTCTCTGGTCTGATGAAATCAAGATTGAAGTATTTGGCCTGAATGCCAAATTTCACATCTGGAAGAAAGCTGACACCATCCTTATGGTGAAGCATGGTGGTGGCAGCATAATGCTGTGCGGATGTTTTTCAGAGGCAGGGACTGGGAGACTAGTTAGGATCGAGGGAAAGATGAACTGAGCAAAGTACAGAGAGATCCTCGATGAACACCTGCTCCAGAGCGCTCAGGACCTCAGACTGGGGTTAAGCGTCACCTTCCACAGGACAACAACCCTAATCACACAGCCAAGACAACGCAGGAGTGGCTTCCTACCAAGTCTCTGAATGTCCTTGAGTGGCCCAGCCAGAGCCCGGATTTGAACCCGATCAAACATCTCTATAGAGACCTGAAAATAGATAATCACTGCCAAAAGGTGCTTCAACAAAGTAATGAGTAATGGGTCTGAATACTTATGTAAATGTAATATATATATATATTATTTTTATACATTTGCATATATTTCTAAAAACCTGTTTTTGATTTGGAGAAAAAAAATCAATTGAATCCAAAATTATTTAATCAATTTTAAAATAAGGCAACAGAATGTGGAAAAAGTCAAGGGGTCTGAATACTTTCCGAATGCACTGTATGTCTAATTTTATGAGCTAGAGTGCCTGTCTTTGCAATTAATGTGTGTGTGTGTGTACCTGGTGGAAGATGAGAGCCTGGCTGATATAGCCCCAGCTACTGGTAGGGCTGAGGTAGTGGATGAGCAGCAGTAGTAGCAGCATGCAGGCGATGGAGGCTGAGGCGTAGATAGCGTTGATCAGGAACATCATGATAGCACAGCCCACGATGCCCAGCACACAGGTGTGCCACGTGAAGTAACGGAAAGTGGGCCTGGAAGGAGAGGGGAGAGGGTTTACACACAGCTTTGCAAATGCATGTGCTTTTAGAGAAGCAAATTATCACACTCACTCACTCACTCACTCACTCACTCACTCACTCACTCACTCACTCACTCACTCACTCACTCACTCACTCAAATCTAAGTGAACGTAAAGCTCTATCTAAGCATGATAAACAACTGGAGGTGAGTCAGTGTATAGAAAGTGATTGGGTTAATTATCCGTTGTGTTTTTGTGCGCAAACTCATTGTCTTAGACTAACTGCATCTAAAGAAAGGTGTCCAGTTCAGTGAGTAGTGTACATGCATTGTGTGAGTTTGAGAGAGAGTAAATGAGTGTGTGTTAGTTAATGTGTTTGTGAGCATATAATTAGAATACTAGAATGGACAGGAACCTACACACCACATATTCATTTATATACTGGATTCTTAACATAGCTCACTAATATACACTGAGTGTATAAAACACCTGCCCTTTCCATGGCAGAATGAAAAGGTGAATCCAAGTGGAAGCTATGCTCCCTTATTGATGTCACTTGTTAAATCCACTTCAAATCAGTGTAGGTGAAGGGGAGGAGATAGGTTAAATAAGGATTTTTAAGCCTTGAGACAATTGAGACATGGATTGTGTATGTGTGCCATTCAGAAGGTGAATGGGCAAGACAAAATATTGATGTGCCTTTGATAGTAAGGGCATGATAGTAGATGCCAGGTGCACCGGTTTGAGTGTGTGAAGAACTGCAACGCTGCTGGGTTTTTCACACTCAACATTCAAAGGACATCCAGCCAACTTGACACAACTGTGGGAAGAATTGGAGTCAACATGGGCCAGCATCCCTGAGGGCAAAAGGGGTTCAACTCAATATTAGGAAGGTTCTCCTAATGGTTTATAAACTCAGTGTATCCACTGCTGTTCACATCATTCTTAGTTTAGCTTGTGTAAATATGTATCGATTGCATTTAAAAAAAATATTCTAGCTGTTTGACATTTGACTGCATTGTTAGGAGCTAGTAAAATAAGCATTTTGCTGCACCGCTATAGCATTTTGCTGCACCGCTATAACACTTGCTGAACTGTGTATGCGACCAATAAACTTCAATTTGATTTGATAAAGGTCAGCCATTTTAGTCAGGGAGTTGGTCAACCATGGATTTACGGTGGTGTGATAAGATGATGTCAAATAATGAATTTGAAGAACTTATCTGCACTTTATGTTTGTTAGCCAGACAGTTTTAGAGGACTGCCAATATGCCAACATTCCATTCAAACAATGCAGTCAATCCACAGACATACACTGGCTGAAAACAGTTGATGATAGGACTTAGACAAGTTGTAAATGCAACAAGTACTATCGTTGTATCATGTAATAGCACTCACAGATTCCCATGAAAACACACAGAGGGCTCTAATTTAACAAACCGTACGCAATGGTAAATCTAAGTGCAGGCCGTAGTGCTATAGGTTCAAGGGTATGTCAGGAATATTTTTTTTACATTTTCACTATCACTTGCTGGCGTTTTAGCGAAAAGGGGCTGGGTTTTGATGAATTAACAAGTTGTGGGTGTGTTGAGGCTTGGCCCCTCACTGGCCAATCAGAACATGCTCCATTGTGAAACGTGTGGTTGCATCAAGTTGTGTATTTACGGTCTTTTATGTATTGCCTTGGAATCATCTCCAATTCCAATGTTAGTCCGTTATAGTTTGTTAAATAGCTTATAGAAATGAAATAACAAATGTAGACCTATCTTTGCTAAATGCATTAACTTGCACCCATTTGCATTCTACATTGTTCTAATTAATTGCATGGATTCAATAGCATTCACACGGACATAGGGGCTAGACCTACTGTAAATTGCATTACGGCTGAGCATGGACATGCCAAACATCAATAAGGAAGATTAATTTAATTATTGATAAGGTCTAAAAACATAAGTAATTCTAATCAAAACAACTTGCTTTTTAATAGGCTGTCACACTTACAGGCACCATCATTTCTCCCCGTGGGCATAGAATATTAAAACAACGCAGACTATGGAGGGTTTTACGCACATCCAAACTTTTCACAGTAGCTGGACAAAGATCCAATATAAAGAGAAAGGGAGAATCCCCACTCACTGTTATACTGCTTCCAAATAGGCCTGTTTTATGAACATAATCAGAACCATCTTACAGATCACATCACATTCACACATCTCCAGATGTTGCATTGCATGCACGCCACGGACGTTGTCACAAAACCAGGAAGGAGAACAATTTTTTTTAACAACAATAAATGTAAAAATGTAATGATATCATAAAATCGTCAGGATAAAAAACACACATTGCTGTTAAACCAGCCTTCGATATACAGTAGTAGGCCTAAGGGAGGGCTTGGGTTTAGAAAAAACACTATTTATTAATTACAAAAGTATGTGGACACCCCTCCCGAGTGGAGGAGCTCAGTGCTAGAGGCGTCACTACAGACCCTGGTTCGATTCCAGGCTGTATCACAACCGGTCGTGGCTGGGAGTCCCATAGGGCGGCACACAATTGGCCCAGCGTCATCCAGGTTAGGGTTTGGCAGGGGTAGGCCGTCACTGTAAATAAAAATGTGTTCTTTACTGACTGGCCTAGTTAAAAAAAGGTTACGAAAATAAATAAGTGGATTTGGCTATTTCAGCCACACCTGTTGCTGACAGGTGTATAAAATCGAGCGAACAGCCATGCAATCTCCATAGACAAACATTGGCAGTAGAATGGTCTTTCTGAAGAGCTCAGTGACTTTCAATGTGGCACCGTCATAAGATGCCACCTTTCCAACAAGTCAGTTTGTTAAATTTCTGCCCTGTTAGAGCTGCCCCAGTAAATTGTAAGTTCTGTTATTGTAAAGTGGAAACGTCTAGGAGCAACAACAGCTCAGCTGTGAAGTGGTAGGCCACACATGCTCACAGAACGGGACCACAGAGCTGAAGCACGTAAAAATCCTCTGTCCTCGGTTGCAAAACTAATTCGAGTTACAAACTGCCTCTGGAAGCAAGGTCAGCACAATAACTGTTCATTGGGAGCTCCAAGTTCGTTCACCATGCACAATGTCAAGCGTCGGCTGGAGTGGTGTAAAGCTCGCCACCATTGGACTCCGGAGCAGTGGAAACGCATTCTCTGTAGATGAATCACCCTTCAACATATGACAGTCCAACTGACAAATCTGGGCTTGGCGGATGCCAGGAGAACGCTACCTGCCCCAATGTATAGTGCCAACTGTAAAGTTTGGTGGAGGAGGAATAATGGTCTAGGGCTGTTTTCATGGTTTGGCAAGACCCCTTAGTTCCAGTGAAGGGAAATTACATTCTAGACGACTCTGTGTTTCCAACTTTGTGGAAACAGTTTGGGGAAGGCCCTTTCCTGTTTTAACATGACAATGCTCCCGTGAACAAAGCAAATCCATACAGAAATGTCTTGTTGAGATCGGTGTGGAAGAACTTGACTGGCCTGCAGAGCCAAGACCTAAACCCAGCGAACACCTTTGAGATGAATTGGAACGGCGACTGCGAGCCAGGCCTAATCACCCAACATCAGTGCCCGACCTCACTAATGCTCGTGGCTGAATGGAAGCAAGTCCCCGCAGCTATGTTCCAATCTACTGGAAAGCCTTCCCAGAAGAATGGAGGCTGTTATAGCAGTAAAGGGGGGACCAACTCCATTTAATGCCCATGATTTTGGAATGAGATGTTTGACGAGCAGGTGTCCACATACGTTTGGTAATGCAGTGTATGAAACTGAAAACAAGCAATTGTTACAGGTTACAGATAACTTCTAAATACGAGGTTCACCGGGATTCACAGCTCTCATTTCATGATGGGCATGTGCACGTACATCATGGACAGGGTTTTACACATGTCCAAAATGGGACCTGCATGGCCAAAATAATGTGGGCCTGCCTGCAATGCATAGATAAAAAGGGAATTTTAGTTCACCATTTTACACCTCTCAAACTTTATATTTTAATAAAGCGTTGGTGATTAAGATTTATTTCCAAGCGATCTCAGGAGCCAAACCCTTTAGACAGTCTTAACTACTTTGCAATTGCATTGGGCAGGACAAAAAAAGCCTTCATTGACAGGGGAGGCTATGCCAAATAAAAAACAGAATGGGATTTTTTATATTTTTTATATGTTTCTAAATACAAAGAATACAGGCACCAAAAGCAAATTAGGCTGGTTTTGCTCCATGTTCATATGGGCAGTGTGCGTCACGGCTGTTTCCACTGTCAAAATTCATAACATAACCAACTGGGTTACCGCCAAAACCAGCTTTTGGTTCATCTTAAATATCCCTATCAGTACTGTT
Source organism: Hucho hucho (assembly GCA_003317085.1). Taxonomy (NCBI): domain Eukaryota; kingdom Metazoa; phylum Chordata; class Actinopteri; order Salmoniformes; family Salmonidae; genus Hucho; species Hucho hucho. The sequence goes on along the minus strand of QNTS01002261.1, from coordinate 201,206 downwards.
TGAAATTAGCACTTGGATCATGTTAAGAACATCCGTCAAATATTTCCACCCCTCCCATTATTACTTTTAATACATTTGCAAAAATGCTTTGTCATTATGGGATATTGTGTGTAGATTGATTAATTTGTATTTATTTAATCAATTTTAGAATAAGGCTGTAACATAACAAATTGTGAAAAAAGTCAAAGGGTCTGATCACTTTCCAAATGCACTATATGTGTGTGTGTGTCAATGAGTGTGAGCGTGTCTGATGTATGCATTTGCGTGTGTGTTAATGTGATGTATGCGTGTGTGTCACACCTGAGCTCCCCGTGTGGGCAGGTGCAGACAAAGGTAGGGTCATTGATCACATAGCGACCCCAATCTCCTGCAATAACATCTTCAGCAGATAAACAGCTATTAAGGCTAGCTACTGTAATTACCATCCAAATGAACAGGCCCGGGCCCAGCTGGGAGAGCTAGGCTACGCTAAAAGACTTAGCTTCATTAACAGTGGAACGCACCCGAGCTCTAATTGATAAGTAGCTCCCACTAAAATGTGATGGGAGATAGAGAGAAGATTGGTGCAGTCATTACCCTCCTCTCCTTTTCCATTCTCTCCATCACCAGAGGAGTGAAATACACACACTGATAAAAAGTATGTGGACACCTGCTTGTCAAACATCTCATTCCAAAATCATGGGCATTAATATGGAGTTGGTCCCCCCTTTGCTGCTATAGCCTCCACTCTTCTGGGAAGGCTTCCCACTAGATGTTGGAACATTGCTGCAGGGACTTGCTTCCATTCAGCCACAAGAACATTAGTGAGGTCGGGCACTGATGTTGGGCGATTAGGCCTGGCTTGCATTTGGCGTTTCAATTATTACCAAAGGTGCTCTATGGGGCTGAGGTCTGGGCTCTCTGCAGGCCAGTCAAGTTCTTACACACCAATCTCGACAAACCATTTCTGTATGGACTATGCTTTGTGCACAGGGGCATTGTCATGCTGAAACAGAAAAGGGCCTTCCCCAAACTGTTGCCACAAAGTTGGAAGCACAGAAGTGTCTAGAATGTCATTGTATGCTGTAACGTTAACATTTCGCTTCACTGGAACTAAGGGGCCTGACTTGAACCATGGAAAACAGCCCCAGACCATTATGCCTTCTCCACCAAACTTTACAGTTGGCACTATGCATTGGGGCAGGTAGCGTTCTACTGGCATCTGCCAAACCCAGATTCAGTCGGACTGCTAGATGGTGAAGCGTGATTCATCACTCCAGAGAACGCGGCGAGCTTTACACCACTCCAGCCGATGCTTGGCATTGCGCATAGTGATTTTAGGCTTGTGTGCGGCTGCTCGGCCATGGAAACCCATTTCATGAAGCTCCCGATGAACAGTTATTGTGCTGACGTTGCTTCCAGAGGCAGTTTGAAACTCTGTAGTGAGTGTTGCAACCGAGGACAGACGACTTTACGCGCTTCAGCACTCAGCGTTTCCGTTCTGTAAGCTTATGTGGCTTACCACTTCGCGGCTGAGCCGTTGTTGCTCCTAGAAGTTTCCACTTCACAATAACAGCACTTACAGTTGACCGGGGCAGCTCTAGCAGGGCAGAAATATTACAAACTGTATTGATGGAAAGGTAGCATCATATGACGGTGCCAAGTTGAAAGTCACTGAGCTCTTCAGTACGGGCCATTCTACTGACAATGTTAGTTTATTTAACTAGGAAAGTCAGTTAAGAATTCTTATTTTCAATGACGGCCTAGGAACAGTGGGTTAACTGCCTTGTTCAGGGGCAGAACAACACATATTTTTACCTCTAACCACTAGGCTACCTGCCACCCCTTCTATGGAGATTGCATGGCTGTGTGCTTGATTTTATACACCGGTCAGCAACGGGTGTGGCTGAAATAGCCGAATCCTCTTATTTGAAAGGGTGTCCACATTCTTTTGTATATATAGTGTAGTTCTTCTTTTCCCCTACTGTTTGTTCAACTTTCTTTCTACACTTTCCATTTGTTTTAGCTCTAATTTCACATAATTTATGTCACCCCCAAAGTCTTACTTTTCAATCTTATACCCCCCTTCTCTCACAGTCCCTCTTACTCACTATCCACTCCTCTCTTTCTTTCTCTCCCTCTCTGCTGGAGAGTCATTATGTTAAAAGCTCAACCTGCCTGCTCTCCCTCTCCACCTCCTTCTGCCTTTCTTTCGCTCTCTCCTTGGTCTCTTTAATAACTCTCTCATTAGTGGCAGTGCGTCGCTGGCACTACCCATGTCTCCCCCCTCCTCTCTCGCATACCAATAATTTCCCAATGACTGATGTCACTTTGCTGACATTAGCGGGGGAAAAAGTCCACCATCAAGTATTTAGAGAGGGAGCGAGAGAGGGGACACAGCAGCCAGCCAAAAGATACGTCAGGATTAGATGACATAACTGTGCTACGGCCGACCATCACCTTAAAACACCCTCGCTCAGCAAACACACACTTGACTCAAGTCCACACAAAGCTGGCATATCTATAAATACAATGTCAGTGAGTGCTCATTCACACATTACGTCAGTCATATCATTTTAAAAGTAATTAGAGTTACCTTCACAAAATGTACACTCAGACTGACTGCATGTAAATAACAGAGCCTGGCCTTCAAGTCTTACTCAAAAACATTGTGTGTGTGTGTGTCTAAGCCACTCAGCCCTGTCCTCTAGTCTAAACTCAGTAGTCAGTCCCATCAGTAGTCGAACATACTAACCCAGAGGAGCTCTCTGAAAAACTGGAGCCATTTACTGATAAAGCTGAAGCCAACAGCCCTTTCACGGCCCTTTAAACACACATTCAGAAAGATGAAGAGGAGTGTGTTGGACACAGTGGACACAGTTAAAACGTACACACAGATTTTCACACGCCATTTCACACATCCCTTTACACTCTTTTCTCACACACACACACACTTAACAAGCGGACAGCTCTTCCGCTACATCATAATTCAGCAGCCCGCTACCTGTCAGCTAAAAAACCCGTGTGCCAAATTCAGGGGAAAGATGAAATATTTCTGCTAAATGAGTTATGCTAATTACAGAGCAGTTCTCAGGGGAGAGATGCACTAAACGGCTTTAAATTATTTCCGTCTGGAAAGAGACGCAGGGAACACAACAAACACCCAAAACCCGCTCTGCGACAACATCAGCAACAACAGGCTAATAGAATTAAGGAAGTGCCCCACAGCAGCCAGCCAACTATGCGCCTTATCAGCACTCCGCCCGAATCCCGTCAGCCAATAGGGAGGGGGATACGGAGGGTGGGAAAAGTTTGGTTAACTATATATAACTTTGTTCACTTTAGATACCCTTGACACATGGACAAGCACTGAAATGGACAGAGAAGTACAGGGATGCAGGAACTTCTAGAGTTTCCCCTCTATGAAAAATTTGTTGTGATACACAGATGTGTCCACATACTTACCCAGGCACACATCATTAACAGCATACATTAGAGCTGTACGATATGATTATCTAGGTAATCTTTGCTGTAAGACTAACTGAACTGTGCTGCCTGCTTGAGTGAAAGGGGGTGGGTCTTTGTGTGTGTGCTGTGGATATTGCACATCAATATCGCAATTTAGATTAAAATTTGATTAATTGTGCAGCCCTAGCACACAACATTTAAGGATTTACCGTAGTCAACACACACTTGTCTGCATCCCTTCTGAGATGTGCAGCTGGGAGCAGTGGACAGTTTATGTCTTAATTAGCACGTGGCCACGACACCCAGCTGGCATACAGTGGAACACTAACACACTCAACACCATCCAACCACTAGACAGAGAGGGGGGGGCAGCATGTGTTTGAAAGGAAGAGGAAAGAGAACCAGAGCAAGACGGCGGGGAGACACCGAGATGGAGGAGAGAGAGAGAGAGGAGGAGAGAGAGAGATATGTAGGAGAGAGAAAGAGATATGTAGGAGAGAGAAAGAGATTTTGACCCTTGGTTTTTGTTGTCCCGTTGACAATTTTGATTATTTTTATTTTAATATTGTAAATATCCAACGTAAGCTTTGGCAAAATGTACATTGCTACGTCATGCCAATAAAGCATATTGAATTTAATTGATATGTAGGAGAGAGAGAGAGAGAGAGAGAGAGAGAAAGAGAGAGAGAGATGGAGGAGAGAGAGAGATGGAGGAGAGAGAGAGATGGAGGAGAGAGAGAGATGGAGGAGAGAGAGAGATGGAGGAGAGAGAGAGATGGAGGAGAGAGAGAGATGGAGAAGAGAGAGAGATGGAGAAGAGAGAGAGATGGAGAAGAGAGAGAGATGGAGAAAAGAGAGAGATGGAGAAGAGAGAGAGATGGAGAAGAGAGAGAGATGGAGAAGAGAGAAGGAGAGAGAGAGATTGGTTGATCTGTTTGTTAACTTGGCTTTTGAAGACCTTAGAAAGGCAGGGTAGGATAGATATAGGTCGATAGCAGTTTAGATCTAGAGTGTCTCCCCCTTTGAAGAGGGGGATGACCGCGGCAGCTTTACAATTTTTGGGAATCTCAGACGATACGAAAGAGGGGTTGAACAGGCTAGTAATAGGGGTTGCAACAATTTCGGCAGATCATTTTAGAAAGAGAGGGTCCAGATTGTCTAGCCCGGCTGATTTGAAGGGGTCCAGATTTTGTAGCTATTTCAGAACATCAGCTATCTGGATTTGGGTGAAGGAGAAATGGGGGAGGCTTGGGCAAGTTGCTGTTGGGGGTGCAGGGCTGTTGACCGGGGTAGGGGTAGCCAGGTGGAAAGCATGGCCAGCCATAGAAAAATGCTTTTTGAAATTCTCAATTATAGTGGATTTATCGGTGGTGACAGTGTTTCCTAGCCTCAGTGCAGTGGGCAGCTGGGAGGAGGTGCTCTTATTCTCCATGAACTTTACAGTGTCCCAGAACTTTTTTCAGTTTGTGCTACAGGATGCAAATTTCTGCTTAGTTCCTGACTTCCCTGAAAAGTTTCATATCGCAGGGGCTATTCGATGCTAATGCAGAACGCCACAGGATGTTTTTGTGCTGGTCAAGGGCAGTCAAGTCTGGGGTGAACCAAGGGCTAGATCTGTTCCTGGTGAATTTTTTATTGAAAGGGGCATGCTTATTTAAGATGGTGATGAAGGCACTTTTAAAGAATGACCAGGCATCCTCTACTGACGGGATGAGGTCAATATCCTTCCAGGATACCTGGGCCATGTCGATTAGAAAGGCCTGCTTGCTGAAGTGTTTTAGGGAGCATTTGACAGTGATGAGGGGTGGTCGTTTGACCACAGACCCATTACGGATGCAGGCAATGAGGCAGTGATCGCTGAGATCTTGGTTGAAAACAGCAGAGGTGTATTTGGAGGGCAAGTTGGTTAGGATGACATCTATGAGGGTGCCCGTGTTTACGGATTTGGGGTTGTACCTGGTGGGTTCATTGATAATTTGTGTGAGATTGAGGGCATCTACCTTAGATTGTAGGATGTCCGGGGTGTTAAGCATGTCCCAGTTTAGGTCACCTAGCAGCACGGGCTCTGAAGATAGATGGGGGGCAATTGTTTGGGTACAGACCTGGATAGTAAGACAACTCTGCAGGCTACACTGCCCCCTTTAACAGTTCTATCTTGTCGGAAAACGTTATAGTTAGGGATGGAAATTTCAGGGTTTTTGGTGGTCTTCCTAAGCCAGGATTCAGACACGGCTAGGACATCCGGGTTGGCAGTGTGCTAAAGCAGTGAATAAAACAAACCTAGGGAGGAGGCTTCTAAAGTTAACATGCATGAAACCAAGGCTTTTACGGTTACAGAAGTCAACAAATGATAGCGCCTGGGGAGTGGGAGTGGAGCTAGGCACTGCAGGGCCTGGATTAACCTCTACATCATCAGAGGAACAGAGGAGGAGTAGGATAAGGGTACGGCTAAAGGCCATAAGAACTGATCGTCTAGTACGTTCGGAACAAAGAGTAAAAAGAGCAGGTTTCTGGGCACGGTAGAATAGATTCAAGGCATAATGTACAGACAAAGGTATGGTAGGATGTGAATACAGTAGAGGTAAACCTAGGCATTGAGTGAAGATGAGAGAGATATTGTCTCTAGAAACATCATTTACACCAGGTGATGTCACCACGTGTGTGGGGGGTGGAACTAAAGGGTTGCCTAAGGCATATTGAGCAGGTCGAGAGGCTCTACAGTGAAATAACACAATAAATCACTAACCAGAACAGCAATGGACAAGGCATTTTGACATTAGGGAGAGGCATGCATAGCCGAGTGATCATAGGGGCCCAGTGAGTAGTGAGGATGGCTGGAGATACGGCGATTCAGACAGCTAGCGGGCCAGGGCTAGCAAGCTAGCAGAAGGGCCTTAGAGGGACGTCGCGACAGAGGATGTCTGTTATAGCCTCCTTGTGTGGAGCCTCCTCGTGAGTTGTGATGGATTAGTAGGGTTCCGTGTGGTAAAGGGGACCAGCCCAATTGGCAAAATAGGTATAGTGGCCCAAGAAATTCAGATATGCTCTAGACAGCTAGCGGGCTGCGGCTAGCAGATGGGCATTCAGGGGACGTTGCGACGGAGGGGCCAGTTGAATAACCCCCTCGGGCAGATTACGTCGGTAGTCCAGTCGTGAAGGATCGGCGGGGCTTCGTACCGGCAGTAAAAGGGGTCTAGGTATTGTAGACCAGGAGTGGCTGATGTACCTCTTCAGCTAGCCGGGAAATGGCCCTGGCATGGGCTAGCTCCAGGCTAATTGGTGCTTGCTTCGGGACAGAGACGTTAGCCAGGAGTAGACACTCGGATTGCAGATAGTTAGCTGGCTGAGGTGAGAAGGTTCAGAGCTTGCGGTGGGAATCCGGGGATATGGAGAGAAAATAGGTCAGGTATGCTCTGGTTTGAATCGCGTTGTGCAAACTGGCGAGAGTTTTCCGAGCTAAATGTTAGCTGATGACCACTAGCAGTGGTTAGCTGACTACTAGCTAGTAGCTAGTTAGCAGGCTAGCTTCTATTTGGGGGTTCCAATTCAGAAAAAAGCAGATCCACACCACATTGGGTGAGGCGGGTTGCAGGAGAGTATTTTGAAGTTGAGGTTTAGAAAAATATCAAAAAGATATGCGAAGAAAAAATAGATAAAAGATATATACATGGGACACGACAAAGACGTCTGACTGCTACGCCATCTTGGATTTAATAGCTCCATTCTTTTGTATTTTATCCTCGTTAGTTACCATTTCATTTTGCATTATTATTCTTTTAAACTCTGCATCGTTGGGAAAGGTTCGTAGGCAAGCATTTCATTGTAAAGTCTAAATCAGTTTTATGCGGCATGTGTGATAAACCCAATTTGATTTTATTTAGTACCTGAAGTTAGGAGCTGAGGCCCACTCCAGAGCCAGACAGGCCAGGTCCACAGCTGCGTACACCAGCAGGAAGAAGATGGTTACAATGCTGGCGATGGTGTTCAACTTCCCTGTGAACAACACCAACTACAGATGGAGAAAAGGAGAGAGAAGAAAGAGATGAGGGAGAGAGAGATGGAGGGGAGAAATAGTTTCTCCTCTGACCTCCACAACAAAGTCAGTGAGAGTCAGTCTCCTCAGTTCTCCCCTTTAACAAGAGTATTAATTAGCTATCAACTGAGCCCTCAGCCACAGGCCAGTAAGGGCAACTTCTGGGCCTGCCACTGCATCATTGTCTGTGTGTGTCTGTCTCGGTCTGTGTGTGAGTGAGTGAGATCAGGTCAGTTGTCTTTGTGTTGTATGTCCAGTCCATGTAATCATCAAGCTATTCTGAGAGGCTGAGTTATCACTAACATCACACAGCCCTTTACTAAAGGTCAGACCACAGAGATAGAGGGGCTTCTAAATCAGTCTCATGGTCTCCATCTTCCTCAAATATCATCTGGATCACTTTGAATTGATGCATGACTTGTCTCCCTATATCCATCTCCCTTTTGGCCTACCACCTTCTTTCACCTTCTATCCTGACCTCCCTCGCTCCCTTTCTCTCATCTGTGAGATTGTTTAACATGGAGTGAGATTAGAATCACACTTGTGTCATCAGTGAATCATTCAAATGGCAGAAAGAGAAAGCGCGAGCGACAGAAAAGAGGGGGAGGACTAGTTAATGAGCTCTGATACAGGCTAATGATTTCACTCTAATTACTCCCCCACTCCAGTGTAGAAGCGGAGCGAGGGATGAGAGAGGAAGACAAAGACCAGCCATTTAGCCTTTAACACTCGCTTCTTGAAGAGTATCTAACTAGCCAGTCATTATTAGAGCTCTCTCCACCTCTTATCTATTTTTTCTGTCACTTTGTATCTCTACCCCCTCATCTCTCGCATCTCCTTTTCTCGTTATGTCTTGGCCAATTCTCAGTACTCTCAAATTACTTCCCTTCTCCATCTACCCTTCTCCTTTCTCTATTTATCTTGTTCCATTTACCAAGGGGTTCCCATTGTCTTATCTGTACTAGGATCAAGGAGAGTAGGACAGACACCCAGGGGTTCCCATTGTCTTACCTGTACTAGGAACCAGGAGAGGAGGACAGACACCCAGGGGTTCCCATTGTCTTACCTGTACTAGGAACCAGGAGAGGAGGACAGACAGCCAGGGGTTCCCATTGTCTTACCTGTACTAGGAACCAGGAGAGGAGGACAGACACCCAGGGGTTCCCATTGTCTTACCTGTACTAGGAACCAGGAGAGGAGGACAGACACCCAGGGGTTCCCATTGTC
>QNTS01002261.1:149343-190450 GCA_003317085.1 Hucho hucho | reverse complement strand
CCCTCCCGCCCTCTACCCCTCGCTCCCCCACCTCCCTCGCTCCCCCACCCTTCCACCTCTATTCCCCTATCAACCACTATTTCCTCCTATTCAACACTCTTTCTCCCACCATTTGTCCTTCTACCTCTCACTTTTAATCTTTCTACCTCGCTGCCCACCCCAGTGTCCATTCTCGCTCTATTTTCTCCACTGTAATTAAGACTCATGTCACATTTTCTTTCAGGTCGTCTGGTTTTAATATTTATCATCATGGCCCTATTAAATATTGTTCCATCCAGCCACACATAAAACACACAATTATTTCACACTGAAACCCAAAAAGAGCCACGCACACACCCAAAATAAATGATCACCCCCGAAAATTAGGAAATGCCAATGATATGATTTGTGTGTGTGATTGTTTGTCTGCTTTATGAGTCGGATGCCGCAGTTAAACGTTTATGAACCATTGCTTTAAATCAGGCTCTCTGACATTCTTAATAATGATTAACTTTAAAAAGTTCCCATCCACCAGCAGCACATGCACAGAGTAGTGAAAACACAAGTCATTTGAGTATGCAAGTGTGTTGGTTGGACCATTGAAAGTTACTCTGGTGTGTGTGTGTGTGCGCGTGCGTAATGGAGCTGGTCAGTGCTATAGCCTGGTTATTAATTCCTGTGACGTGTGGCAAGTGCAGTATAAATCTTAACAAGCTTGACATTTTAAAACCTGCACTCCAAAACAAAGCCATCATAAAGAGGTGGCAGCCATGCAGAGAGGGAGGCCAGAGGACAAAAAGTGTGCCATGCAGAGAGGGAGAGCAAAGGACAGAATGTGTGCATGTGTATGTGATCATGCACATTTTGGTTTTTTATAAATTCTTAGGGAGCAGTGGGTCACAGGAGCCCCACTTGCAACAACATCTGAGCGCGAAAAATGCAGAGCGCCAAATTCAAATGACAAAAGTAGTAAAATAAAACATTCATGAAAATACAAGTGTTGCACACTCTTCAAAAGCTTAGAATCTTGGCAATCTCACAGCGTTGTCAGATTTCAAAAAGGCTTTACAGCGAAAGCATAACATTTGATTGTCTGAGGACAGCGCCCCGCATATTTCCTGCATTAGCATAATAACATAACCAGCCCTGGTGTCACAAAACTCAGAAAAAGCGATAAAATAAATCGCTTACCTTTGAAGATCTTCTTCTGATGTCAATCAGAAGGGTCCCAGCAACACAATAAATGTTCCTTTTGTTCGAAAAAGTCCCTCTTTATATCCTAAAAGCTCTGTTTGGTTGGCGCGTTTTGTTCAGAAATCCAAAATCCCACTCGTCCAATATAGAAGACATAGAAACCGTTAAAAACATACCTATAAACTTTGTCCAAACAACTCAAACAACATTTCTAAAATCGATCCTTAGGTACACTAATATGTATATAAACGATAATATTTCACACGGATAATATCCTGGGCGATAGAAAAGGAAAAAAACGAGGCGCACGCTCACGGTCCCGCGCGTCAAAGTGATGAGTGACTTCCTTTTTCCACTTGGAAAAACTTGTCTTACTCCTTGATTTTTCAAGGTAAAACGCATGAAACCTTGTCTAAAGACTGTTGATATCTAGTGGAAGCCATAGGTACTGCAACCTGGGAGTTGGATCCCCCACCTTTCAATACAAAAGTCAATGGAAAAAGAGTCTCTTCACAGAATCACATTTTTCCCGGATGGATTTTTCTCGGGTTATCGCCTCCCAAATCAGTTCTGTTATACTCACAGACATTATTTTAACAGTTTTAGAAACTTCAGAGTGTTTTCTATCCAATACTACTAATGTACTATGTGCATATCCTAGTTTCTGGGCCTGAGTACCAGGCATTTTACTTTGGGCACGCCAGACTCTCCAAACACTGCCGCCGCTCCCTAATAGGTTTATTAACATGTCTGTGAAGGCTATGCATTTGTATAAGCAGGCGTGTATACGGTTGTTTTTGAGTGTGCGTCCTGGTGTCCCCTCCATCCCATAATGCAGATTATTGATCAGATCATGAAGCTGGAATGAGCTGTGCCATGGAAATAAAAAACAGAACGAAGTAAAGCACCTGACAGAAGAAAAAAAGTTTTTTAAGAGGAGGAGAGTGTAGCTAAATGAGAGCCTGGAGAGATTGGACGCTCATACTCATTCCACACCTCATTTGTTGATCACCTTATTTGTTTATTCATACGTTAATATTATTTTACCATTTCTTTTAAATAAGCTTCAAAACTAACTAACTACAGAGGGAAGGAAGGCAGAGAGAGAGAGACAAGTGCTCCATGGGGGCTAGGCTGTGGCTGAGGAGTATTAAATGGGATCAATAGCTAACTAGGCCTGTCGATGTCCTCTCCACCCCTCCCTCTCTCTGCTCCTCTCTCGCATTCACTCTACCCACCACAATACCTCTCTCAATCTCAGACTGTCGCTACTATACCACTTTTCTCATATTATCTATTGTTTTACTACATTCTCATTCCTTCTACTATTTTTATGGTTGTTTTTTCTTTATTAGTATCCCCATTAGCTATTGCTTATGTAGCAGCTACTCTTCCTGGGGGTCACAGGATTAGAGACCATGGGCAACATAACATGAACCTCCTCGTTGTCTCCTCCATCTCTATCCCTGTGTGTGTTGGCAGGGACAGAGAGGGACAGAGATGGGGAACGAGAAAGATACAGAGAGAGATCAGAGATGGACAGAGACGGACAGAAAGGAACAACGAGAGAGATCTGTGGTGGAGAGATAGCAAGCAAATAAAGGAAGGATGGACAGAGAGAGCCAAGGACAGGCACTCTGCAGTGGGGTGATTGCAAGGGAACAGAGGTATGAGACGAAAGGAGAGGAGGGCATACAGACTGAGAATGTTGGACTTGTTGCCTCACAATGTCTGGACAAGAGACTAGCACTACGAGCCAGTGAGTGTGGGGGGAGGGACATGAGAGAGAATTAAAACAGCCCCAGGGGAAGCTAGGGAGGAGACAAGATGCTCAAGGGAGAACGGGAGAGGGAGTGAAAAACAGTACCACATTCTCTCACACACAAATAAAAGCCATATGGAGGTGCTGAAAAACAGAAGAAAAAGCAAAGAGATGGAGAGAGCCTTGTGGGACTGCACAGCTTCCACACACACACACACACACACACACACACACACACACACACCAGGCTGCATGTTGGAGATAGCAGAACAAAAGAGGGAGGCACATTTAAATTAATATAATTATTCAGCCAGTAATAAATACATAAGCTTCTATAGCAGGCTGGGATTAGCCAACAGGTCACTGATGCACAATACACAGAGGTGTACACACACACACACAACAAATTCACTCAACCAGAGAGACACACATACACCACACCCGCATATATACACACACTCCAATGTCACTCATCCATAGAGGGAAGATAGAGATACACACACAACCACACTCTGTAGTTAGTCACCCAGAGAACAAACACACACACACACACGCACCAGTCACTCATTCAGGAAATGAACACACACACACACACCGTCTCTCTTCACTTATCCAAAGAAAGAGACAGACCGTAAAATACACACAGATCATTCAGGTCTCAGTCCCTAAACAAGATACACAGACACACTCACTCGAAGCTTAGTGTATATTGGGGGATTGGGCTGGATTTTGGCTGTGAGAGGGGCTGGAGAGTTGGCAATGGGCTGTCACCACTGGCTACCCTGTCACACTGGGTTAATACACTTCTCATAGCTGGACAGTAAACCATCATCATCTTTTACATTTATTTTATTTCACCTTTATTTAACTAGGTAGGCTAGTTGAGAACAAGTTCTCATTTACAACTGCTACCTGGCCAAGATAAAGCAAAGCAGTGCGACAAACAACAACAGAGTTACACATGAGCATTGGGCTCCGATAAACCTTCCCAGACTAACTGTGCACCTGTAACAAAACACACACCTCTAACCTATACAGGTATGCATCAGATGTCATTCTCCCAAAAGACAGCACTATTGTAGATCTGAACAGCCATTCTTAATCTCCCTGACATTTATGTTAAGTGAACACAGTACCAAGAATGCAGAGTAAATAGCTGAAGAGGGGAGCAATTTACTTTGGCTTTATTCAAAAGGTTACACTGTTTCTGTATCAGTATTTAAAACAGGTAGCCCAATTCTGATATTTTTCCCCACTAATTGGTCTTTAGACCAATCAGATCAGCTCTGAAAAAATCTAATTTGATGCAAAAAGAACTAATGTAAATTGGTCAAAAGATTAATTAGTGGGAAAAAGATCAGAATTGTGCTGCCTGTGTAAACGCTACCTAAGAAACCCCTCAACATGTCAGAGTCTGAAATACAAAGGGAGCTCCTCATGTTGTGAGATGGTGTGACCGCCACCTGTTGGATACTTCTGGGTACTGCTACCAAGTTACTATTTTTGACCAAAAAAAAGGGGGAATAACATCCAACTCAAAAAGCTTATATTTGTTCCTCCTCAGTGAAAATCACTTACCCAGACATTGATAGACAATCAACTGCTTTCCGTTCAACGAGGCGTTGTTGCTATAACAATGCAGAGTGTCTGTGGTGAAGGGGGGTTCCAGTGTTTGGCATTTAGTAATGTCACATTGACGTGACGTTGACTGATGGCTTTAATGCAAATTCTTCCCATTTAATCGGAGTAATCTCTTAATGACACATTCACTTTAAAAGTTAATATCATCCAGTCGTGGCCAAAAGTTTTGAGATTGACACAAATATTAATTTCCACAAAGTTTGCTGCTTCAGTGTCTTTAGATATCTTTGTCAGATGTTACTATGGAATACTGAAGTATAATTACAAGCATTTCATAAGTGTCAAAGGCTTTTATTGACAATTACATGAAGTTGATGCAAAGAGTCAATATTTGCAGTGTTGACCCTTCTTTTTCAAGACCTCTACAATCCGCCCTGGCATGCTGTCAATTAACTTCTGGGCCACATCCTGACTGATGGCAGCCCATTCTTGCATAATCAGTGTTTGGAGTTTGTCCGAATTTGTGGGGTTTTGTTTGTCCACCCGCCTCTTGAGGATTGACCACAAGTTATCAATGGGATTAAGGTCTGGAGTTTCCTGCCCATGGACCCAAAATATAGGTGTTTTGTTCCCCGAGCCACTTAGTTACCAGCTTTGCCTTATGGCAAGGTGCTCCATCATGCTGGAAAAGGCATTGTTCGTCACCAAACTGTTCCTGGATGGTTGGGAGAAGTCGCTCTCGGTGGATGTGTTGGTACCATTCTTTATTCATGGCTGTGTTCTTAGGCAAACTTGTGAGTGAGCCCACTCCCTTGGCTGAGAAGCAACCCCACACATGAATGATCTCCGGATGCTTTACTGTTGGCATGACACAGGACTGATGGTAGCGCTCACCTTGTCTTCTCTGGACAAGCTTTTTTCCGGATGCCCCAAACAATCGGAAAGGGGATTCATCAGAGAAAATGACTTTACCCCAGTCCTCAGTAGTCCAATCCCTGTACCTTTTGCAGAATAGCAGTCTGTCCCTGATGTTTTTCCTGGAGAGAAGTGGCTTCTTTGCTGCCCTTCTTGACACCAGGCCATCCTCCAAAAGTCTTCGCCTCACTGTGCGTGCAGATGCACTCACACCTGCCTGCTGCCATTCCTGAGCAAGCTCTGTACTGGTGATGTCCCGATCCCGCAGCCGATTCAACTTTAGGAGACGGTCCTGGTGCTTGCTGGACTTTCTTGGGCGCCCTGAAGCCTTCTTCACAACAATTTAACCGCTCTCCTTGAAGTTCTTGATGATCTGATAAATGGTTGATTAGGTGCAATCTTACTGGCAGCAATATCCTTGCCTGTGAAGCCCTTGTTGTGCAAAGCAATGATGACGGTACGTGTTTCCTTGCAGGTAACCATGGTCGACAGAGGAAGAGCAATGATTCCAAGCACCACCCTCCTTTTGAAGCTTCCAGTCTGTTATTCGAACTCAATCAGGATGACAGAGTGATCTCCAGCCTTATCCTCGTCAACACTCACACCTGTGTTAACGAGAGAATCACTGACATGATGTCAGCTTTTGTGGCAGGGCTGAAATGCAGTGGAAATGTTTTTGGGGGATTCAGTTCATTTGCATGGCAAAGAGGGACTTTGCAATTAATTGCAATTGCAATCACTCTTCATGACATTCTGGAGTATATGCAAATTGCCATCATACAAACTGAGGCGGCAGACTTTGTGAAAATTTATATTTGTGTCATTTTTTTAAATGTTGGCCACGACTGTAGATATGAGAAGTGCAGAAAGTTCTCTTTAGTTTGGTGACAGATGTAACCATCCGTGACTAACGCCATGAGTTTTTCCTGAATAGTGACTTGACTTGGAAAAACTCTGGCCCCTTTTTCTGCGTCCTTACAACTGACAACCAATTGAAACTTTCAACCTAAGAAAATGTGGCCTATTGTTGAAAGACAACCTGTGACCTGCCTTGTGACAAGGGTGTAACTGTTTCATAATGTAAATTGTCATTCATGAGAGTTTACCTCTAGTCAAGAATGTTATACAGGTCTTTTAAGTAAATTAGGTTATAATCAATGTGGAATTCCCTGGCCAGAAATAAAACATTTATGATTCCAGTAACATGCATGATGAAATGGTGACTTTACCCCTGGCCAAGTTACCATTCTCACTTCCACGGGTTACTGTCCTCTTCCACGAGTTACTGTCCTCTTCCATGGGTTACTGTCCTCTATGTACAACTGGAGGAGCAGTCAGTGTGTTTTCACATGTGCAGTAACTACAAAGACAGTTCAGTAAAAGGTTTAGATATGGTTTTGAGACACCATCAAGTACCATAAAAGGATCTTGGCGGTAGTACCATTCATAAACCCTGTACATTTCCTCTATTCAGTCTGACTATCTAAGACCAATAAAGTCCCACTCCACTGCATGCTGGGCCCTGTCCAACATCAATAAAGGAACACTAAACCAACAGTAGATAAGGACACAGCAAGATAACAACCGGACTGAACCCACTGGAGAAGGAAATGCATTCTTGTTATCCTTTGTTCATATCCTGAAGTATGGAATGAAATGGACTCAATTTCCTCAGTGTAAAAAAGAATGTATGCGTGCATGCGAGACCGGTACTGACCGGTCCTGAATGCCACTTCCCTCATGATCTAGATTGTGAAGAAATCAACTAAGGATTTCATGATCCAGTGTGTCTGATCAACTACTACATTATCCATCAATGACCACATTTACACGTGCAAAGTATTCCACAAAGTAGCTCACATCCCACTTAAGGTCTTATTCGGGATAAGCTGTTTAAATGCACCTTTGATATCCTGTTCACGAGTATCCTGTATCCATGAATAAAGTGAATATTCCTAAATTAAGTTCATATGGGTTAAATGGAACAGTAACAGAAATGTGGACACTGACTGTAGGCCTATAACCTCTCACATGTAGAGTAATATAATATTAACTCCTGCAGAATTAACCATTTTTTGCAGTAGGCCTGAAATTATATATTTTACATTTGTGTTTCGGGAACAAGAGTGGAGAAATATGATTTCTGTCTTTCAGCATCTCAAAAAAATTCAAAACTTATATATTTTACACTTACGTAAGCAGACAGTATTTCAACCACATAAAATATGCACCCAAGGCAAATTGAAGTCTTATCAGAAAGGTGTTTCGTTGTTTTCTCAGCTATTAATTTCCTTAAAACCAGTCAAACGGATGACATTTGGGCATTTTGCACAGGAACAAACTTTCACTGAGGTGGAGCTATTACATTTCCTCCACGGTCCCTAACCAAACAGACAACTTTACCGGTGTTAACTACATTACTAATTAATTAATTCATTCTATTGATGTAAGACATTCTGGTTAGCACTACTTTAGTCAGTCTTCTGGGCAACAAGTTATGACAGAAGAGAAGCTGCATTCATCTAATTATAGTTGACAAATGGCCTACCAAATGCTGGAAATTATAAGCAGAAATGTATCTAAATTAGGGGTGGAAGTAGCCTAAGCCACTAGGCTATACGGTCCAGAAGGCTACGGTGTATCAGCAAAATTAATTATTATGGAATTATGGTGGATCGAACTGCGCAGGTATAACCTACTTTTATTTTTATTTATTTTTTAAGTGATTTGTTTGACAATCAGATGAAAACATCATCACACAACACCCATGATATGCAATACTGAGCCTGCGCTGACTGCAAAAACAACAGTAAACAGGATAAGATGTTTACATGCCACAGTATCCCATCTAAGATCAGCATTGCCCAGGAATCTTATCCGGGTTTCTCACAACCGGGACACAAGCTTTTTCGGGTTATTATAAATGGGATATGACGTTTATATGCGTCATTTCAAAAACAATACTTGAGTATCCCGAATAATAATTGGATATTGGTAAACATGTAAACATAGTCAATGAGTCATCATATTTCTCTTCCCTTTCTATCTGCCAATGTCTGATCTACTGAGGGGGAGAGGGCGAAACAAGCAGAGGGGAGGACAGGGAGGAGTATAATTGATGGCTGTATTGATTTCCAATGCATCTTTAAAGGGCCTTATGTCACTTTAGCAACACTTGTGTGCAGTATTGATGTTGCACTAACACTGGCACTGAACTAGAGACGGGAGAAAGTGTGTGAGTGTCAGAGAGATAGAATTGTAAATGCGAGTATGTGTGTCTTTCATTGAGTGCAGATTTTTGACGAGTTTGAGTTGGATTGGGCCCCTGTGTGTTTGTGTGTGCCTATATCTGTATGTGAACAAACGTGTTACAGGTGTGTTTATCTACATAGATTATGCCCAAACTAGTGTGTGTGTGACTGACCGGTCACAGGAGCAGGCCACCATCAGACTGAGGAGGTTGTAGATGATGAAGGTGAAGATGACAGCTGTGATGGTTCCTCGAGGGATAGAGTAGCTAGGGTTCTTTAGGTCACCTGGGACACAGCACAACACCAGGTTAGACACACACAGACTACACACGCACACAATTACACACTCCTAACCGACCCCTTTGATCAAACATCTATTTATTACCTGACATGTTGGATCCGGCCATGATGCCTGTGCAACCATTAAACATGACCGCAAACACTGTGGCAAAGGACATCATGGTTCCTGTTGTGTAGTCCACAGCATAGTCAGCTAGGGGAGGGAGAGGGTTAGATATCAATTCAATCAGCTTCATGTCCAAATCCTCCCCAAATGCACATATTTAACAACAAAAATTGAATTGATTAACATACATGCCTCTTGCCTTTATTAAGGAGGACTTCGAATTCAAAAAGGACAGAAATGCTTTATCTTGCCATGTCAAGTTGGAGGGAAATCTTTACAGTGGCAAACAAAGTGTGTAAGTGTGTCAATGTGTGATTTTGTTGACAACAGGGTCTTTGAAGGCGAAGGTTGATTTCCACACTGAATATAAATCTTTCAGCTCAGTACAGTCAGGTTGGTACGTTACGGTGGAAATGGGTTGCCAAAGGATATTTACGAGACCCACTAATTACAACTAAATAATCAATTACCTTTTTCACTGCCAGCAACCCTGGTAAACATTCAGCAAATCAAGAGGCTAAGCCTGTAATTGGTGTGTGAGATAATAAACCAGGAAATTCTGTCACCATAAATTCTGACACCATAAAGTATGCATAACTGACATGAGACGTCACTCACATTGCCTCCGCTCACATTAATAATTATTTGCTATATTCATTCCTTAAAGATGCATTATGCACACATTGCTCCACCATTTCCTGGTTGCTAAAATTCTTATAGTTAGCCTAATTTCAGTTTATGTGAGAAAACAAGCAAGTATAGTGTAGAGAATTTTGTACAAATTTAAACAGCTGTGAAATATATTTTCCATAAGCAAAAATATTATATTTTCAGCTGTTTGAAGCTGGTGTACAAAACCGAAAGTTTGCAAAAACGTAACTTAATAACAGGAAGCATAGCGCACACAGAACAGATCTACTGCTTCTTAGATTTGATTTCAATGAGAATGACAGCTCTATAAACACACATTTCTATGTGAATTTGGTAGGGGCGCCCAAAAAGTTATATATTGCAGCTTTAAATCAAGCGAAATTCTATTTACAATGACACATACAGTACATTAAGCACACACATTTATCTTGGTGAGTAACACACACACACACACACACACACACACACACACACACACACACACACACACACACACCCTTACTCACCATCCAGGTTGCCCAGCAGTGTGTCCAGTTTAAAGCCGGTAAAGTTGGCCATGTTGGGTGGCTGTGGCCCTGTGTTGTTGTGGACGGGCGGGGCGGCAGGCAGGAGGATGGTGCGCGGGTGCACGGCGAAGAAGCTGATAAAGATGGTGGCCAGCACCAGCATGACCACCAGGAAGATGAGGAAGGAGGCCTTGGCATAGATCTCTGCCCCCACCAGACACACAAGCAGGCAGAGGAGGAGGATGCCAGTGGCATAGAGCAACGACCACCAATACCCCGCTGGCAACACCTGGAGGGAACCCGCTGGGCTCACCCCATCTGGAGTGGGAAGGGAGGGATGGTGGTGAGTAGGTTAAAAGGTGTAGGGGGTTAATGAGATGAGAAGATGAGGGAGTGAAGGAATGAGGGTGAACGGGTGACAGCTGAAACAGACCATGAAAGTTCACAAAGGGTGGTAATCCAATTCAGATTTAAATGTATTCAGTTTGATTCAATAAGTTTTAAAATGGGCATGAAATGCATTAGTAGACATTGTGAAATCAGAGTAGTTTTAGATCAAATACAATATACGAGAAAAGTAGTCTGTCAATGTAAACAGAGCGCAGGTTGGAATTTATTGGGATGGCTCATGTACTGGAGGCAGCTCTGCAGGGTAGTCACTAGATGTCACAGCCAAAAAGTAATACAATCAGATTTTAAACCTAACCACACTTCCAACATTATGCCTAACCTTAAATTAAGACCAAAAAGTACATTTTTATTTTCATACATTTTTACAATATATAGCCAATGTTGACTTTGCCGTTTGCCCATCTTGTGGAAATTGCACAGCTCTGTTTCCAGGACAAGATTCACCCCAAAAAACATTGACCTTCAAACAAAGCAGGAAAAGGGAGAGAGTATGGCTGTATACCTTCTGGAAGCCCGAAAGTTGCTACTATGGCCTCAACCAGACCCAGGATATAGAGGGCACTGCTACATACGTTAGCCAGGAAGAACATAACACCTAGACTGCCCCCAAACTCTGGCCCCAATGCACGACTTATCATGTCTGGGGGAGGAGGGAGTTAAGGCTGGGACCCACAGGAGTTAAGAGTGAGTGTCAATACGTGTGTGAGAGAGAGTGTGTGTGTTTGTATGTGCACACTATAGTGTAGTGAAGGCACTGAAAGAATAGGCTATGGCGCGCACACACACACACACACACACATCCCCCTCTCACACACTCACAATGTGTCTTACAGATAAAATGAAAGCAATTACCAGCCATTCACTGGCACACACACAAATACCTGGACGAATGCAATGCTACATTAATGAAACTGAAAGAACACTAAGGTGGAGTGTGTGTAAAGTATATGGGGTGGTGTGGGAAAGGCATTCATACATTGCCTGAAATAACATGTCTATACATCTGACCATCATATACAGTTCTGTGTGTGTATTGCTGAGGAGGATACA
Source organism: Hucho hucho (assembly GCA_003317085.1). NCBI lineage: Eukaryota > Metazoa > Chordata > Actinopteri > Salmoniformes > Salmonidae > Hucho > Hucho hucho. Next base: position 178,744 of record QNTS01002261.1, on the reverse strand, counting down.
GTAGGCCCCTCCTGCGTCCAGAGCTCCATTGGTTGAGATGGCACACACAGACAGCACGGTCATACTGATGATGAAGTAGGCCACTAGGAACATGGCTATGGCCTGATACAGCCCACACTGGCCCACCACGAAACCTGCAGGGAGAGGAGAGAACACAAGGACCACACTATGGTTTAACAACACTACGAATTCAAATAATCTCAAAGTCCCTAACGGGAACTGGGTTTGGTGATTTAACAAGTGGTGGAACAACTTTCCTACAGGAAGTTGAAACTTGGACAGTAATTGTCTATAAAAACACACAGTGGGGAATTCTCATTGGCTTTCACCTTAACTACACAGTTGAGACAGCAGTTTGACCCACCTCCCTCATACAGAGTCATGTCATTACTAATCAAAACACCATGCCAAGGCATTCAGATACCATTGTTTAAGAAATGTTGTTGAATGTCACACACAAAATTAGTTTAGACTGACCATATTTTTTTTATTGATAATAGCCTATGGCAAAATCGCAAACTTCTACAATGCTACCATTTACTTGCAACATTCAACAATAGGTCAAAATGCAGAACAAGTTATTTCATGCTTTTAACCAAAACAGAACTCTTCCAATTCACTGGGAAGCACTCCTATTGCTCCTATGCATTGTTGAAACGGAAGCACTATATTGTTCCAGATAAGGTACAATGCACTGCAGTGCTTATGTTATGTGGAATGGTATTATTGTCTCTCAAACTAGTGGCTGTTCAGCCTGTGCGTGTCTACACCACAGCAGCTGAGGTATCACGAGACGGGGCAAAACAGAGGGGGGAGCACATCAAGGCAGGAGAGAGAACACAGACAGACCACTTTACTTACCGTGAGGACTCAGTGATAGAATAAAACACATCTGAACAAAGAAAACAGATGAGAGATATTGATGAATGGTGATTGTATTTGTAAACGTATCTTAGGAATATTTGTGATTACATTAGATATACTGTTGTCATTATTGCCATCAGATATTGGACTTCGAGCTCTGCATCATGTGAACGTGATTAATGGCTCGAGACTGAAGTTATGGTGCGAGGCAGTAAAGCCATTTCTTCCAAGAGCTAGAACTATATTTTACTCCAAATTAGTCCACTTCAAACTACTCTATTCCTCCAGTAAGAAAATTGTTGTCTTACATATTATTTCACATTTATTATCATGACCCCATAACGATCCATTCCCAATGTGTCCTGGGATGCACTCACTCCAGTAGGCCCTATCTGTTAACCTACTTGTTCTCCATACCTCTCAGGAGTTCATACCCTTGTGCTGTAACACATCAAAGGACTTTCCAAGTGGTGCAAGGGTCATTCCACCAAGTGTAACGTGGGAAAAAAGAAAAACATTTGATTTCACCTAATTTCAAGATTGTCATAAAGAGCACTTTCAACACGTTATTCACATCTCAAGAGGTTAAAAACAAACAAATGCCTATAGTAAGTGCCAAATAAAGTTACAGGGTTGAACATTTCACCTTAATTCATCCATAAATCTTCTTGTGACAGGGGAAATTGAAGCATGTTGTGTGCATCAGGGAGTGGCAAATGAACGCAAAATTGTTAAAACATTTCAAGCCTGTCTATCTATGGCTAACAGGGTTGACGAGTTCTGCCCGACCCGCTTGGTTTTCCACCAGAAAATGGTCAGAGAGTAGAACCAGCTCACCTGCTTTTACACTGTTTAAAAAGGAATAGGTTCACCATAATAAAACAAGAGTTCAGTTCATGTAACAGGGTTGACCTTAAAATGAGGGACAGATGTAAATTAATCACTACCGAATAAAACACACAAGTTAAATGCGAATAAAACAGTTAAATGCGTTTCCATCGCATTTTCAACTTTACTGATGGATTTTTTTTTAAACATTATATAGTGAGTATGCCACCTCCCGAATTGGCACGTGTGTTCTAGCCAGGGGCACAACTTTCACTGGGGACAGGGGGGACATGACCCCGCCCCCCACACACACACACACACACATTCTGAACCAAACGATGAAACTGTAGATATTCTGAAATTTTTTCAGTGCAATGTTTTTATTAGTCAGAATAGCAATGTAACGTTATTGATCTGTACGTTTCCCTAGTTAATTTCCTACTTGTTACACTGACACGGTATAAATACGGCGTTACACCGAGGCCTGTACTCTGGAGCGGGATTGATTTGGAGGTGGAGGGTCCGTCATGGTCTGGGGCGGTGTGTCACAGCATCATTGGACTGAGCTTGTTGTCATTGCAGGCAATCAACGCTGTGTGCGTTACAGGGAAGACATCCTCCTCCCTAATGTGGTACCCTTCCTGCAGGCTCATCCTGACATGACCCTCCAGCATGACAATGCCACCAGCCATACTGCTCGTTCTGTGCGTGATTTCCTGCAAGACAGGAATGTCAGTGTTCTGCCATGGCCAGCGAAGAGCCCGGATCTCAATCCCATTGTGCACGTCTGGGACCTGTTGGATCGGAGGGTGAGGGCTAGGGCCATTCCCCCCAGAAATGTCCGGGAACTTGCAGGTGCCTTGGTGGAAGAGCGGGGTAACATCTCACAGCAAGAACTGGCAAATCTGGTGAAGTCCATGAGGAGGAGATGCACTGCAGTACTTAATGCAGCTGGTAGCCACACCAGATACTGACTTACTTTTGATTTTGACCCCCCCTTTGTTCAGGGAGACATTATTCAATTTCCACATGTCTGTGGAACTTGTTCAGTTTGTCTCAGTTGTTGAATCTTGTTATGTTCATACAAATATTTACACGTTAAGTTTGCTGAAAATAAACGCAGTTGACAGTGAGAGGACGTTTATTTTTTTTCTGAGTTTATTTAATGAAACTGCCAGTTGACGACTTGTGAGGCGTCTTTTTCTCAAACTAGACACTAATGTACTTGTCCTCTTGCTCAGTTGTGCACCAGGGCCTCCCACTCCTCTTTCTATTCTGGTTAGAGCCAGTTTGCGCTGTTCGGTGAAGGGAGTAGTACACAGCGTTGTACGAGATCTTTAGTTTCTTGGCAATTTCTCGCATGGAATAGCCTTCATTTCGCAGAACAAGAATAGACTGACGAGAAGAAAGTATTTGTTTCTGGCCATTTTGAGCCTGTAATCGAACCCACAGATGCTGATGCTCCAGACACTCAACTAATCTAAAGGCGGACAGTTTTATTGCTTCTTTAATTAGAACAACAGTTTTCAGATGTACTAACATAATTGCAAAAGGTTTTTCTAATGATCAATTAGCCTTTTAAAATGATAAACTTGGATTAGCTAACACAACGTTCCATTGGAACACAGGAGTGATGGTTGATGATAATGGGCCTCTGTACACCTATGTAGAAATTCAATTATAATTTTTTTTTTTTTTTTTTATATCTGCCGTTTCCAGCTACAATAGTCATTTACAACATTAACAATGTCTACACTGTATTTCTGATCAATTCAATGTTATTTTAATGGACGAAAAATATGCATTACTTTAAAAAACAAGGACATTTCCAAGCAACCCCAAACTTTTGAATGGTAGCGTATGTGCGATTTTATTAAACTTATGTTTTCCAAACCTTTCCTCTGAGACATAAAAGAAAGATGGGAAGGAAGATGTGTTGGGGAGAGATTTGAGTTATTGACTAGAGTGATAAGAGTTGGGCGTGCAGGTGGTTCAGGCTGGCTGGGCGGTCTGGCTGAAATTTGATATAGATGATGTCTTGATAAAGAATAAAAAATTAAGTCTGTACTTTGTAAGAGTTGTTCATTTGTTAGGCTATTGGTTAAGGGTGCAACAATATTGATTATTTAATTATCATTGATCTAGTTCAGTCTTATCAATCACTCAGTGGCAATTTAAGAATGTACATCTTGGTGGGTCATTTTTTTTTTTTTTCTTTTTTTTTTTTTAAGTGAGATGCATGCCAGCAAAGCAACTACACAACACATTCATTGCAATATAATGGTGAAAAACAGTGCCCACAAACTGTTAGGGCCTACATAAAGCTGTCCCAACAGCAGAGTCCCAACAGCAGTCCCAACAACTTACCACTGCTACACCTGGCTATCAGCGGAGCCTTGTCTGGCAGCGAAACAGTTTATTCAGCCTCATTTACTGCCTTTTAAAAAAACATAGTTGATATGGCTGACTTGCTTAAACAAATGTGCTTTCTACTGACAATTGAGATGTACAAACTATGGCATAAGGGGACGACAAGCGGATAAGAGGCTATCCGTAATTTTGATTAAGACATTAACGAGCAAGCTAGGACGGACGTAGTCAATATAACCATTTGTTCCACCCTTTTGAAATGAACAGTGACAGAATTCAGAACATGGACCATTCTTACAGTGTTCTCCCTGTACACCAAGTCAGAACCATAGGATAAATAAAGGGGGCATATAAGCAGACAATGAAAGCTCTTACAATATTCAATGATTACATTTATCAAAAACAGATTATAGGCTACATGTGCAACACCAAGTCAGAAAATTGACAAATTATTAGGGTGAGGTGCATGGGCTACTAACAGCTTACTATACAACATACACTTAGTATTACTTTCTTAACTACAGTATACATATCTCCCTGGCATATTACATAATTTATGCAGCAGCATACAAGACATTTTTGGACTCATCTTGTTGTGCTGTGTTCACTTGAATAGGATGGTGGCACTGCGGTCCTTCTTGGGCAAACTTTGTCATCAAAGTCTGGGATTCTCTGGATTTATGGTGCTTTCAAGACAACTGGGAACTCGAAGATATAAAAAGGTTGACTCATGATGACGTCAGTGAGCTTCAGGTCGTAGCTCTAGAAAGAGGCCGCGTTCCCGATTTACAATTCCGAGTTGGATGAAAGTCCAAAATGTATTTTCCCAGTTGTAGCTCATTTTTCCTGAGTTCCCAGTTGTCTTGAACTCACTAAAATCAGATTTTGAAGTTCCAAGCTAAGTTGTTTTGAGAGCGGCACAAATCATGCTTCATTGACAGCATAGCCAATGTTGAATGTTTATCATTTTAAACTAGGAAAAGAGACCCTTAATCTTAGACTTGGAACCACACAGCCACTCCACTGAATAGCAGGCTAATGAAGGTTGCAGTTAGCCACAATGATTCCTTCCAAAACACTCATTGTTGAATTTGCGATTTCCAACTTGTTGTGTAATGTTTATGTCCAATGGCCAATGAGCACCGATACGTTTTATCTATAATTTCTCTTCATTATTTATCTTCATGTGACAAGGATTAAAAAGGATTTGCCTGTAGATTGTTGACTTGATTCATGATGATGACTGCTAGCTAAGATTTAGAAAGTATGATGTTGACATGATTAGTCCAATCAAAGCTACTGTAGATATAACATGATTTGAAGTCATTTTATCTGTGGCCAATGACCTTGAGCCTTCTTGGATAGGCACTTCTAATGTAACTCTATGGCAGCACCCAATGGGCTTGAATTTGAGAGCTCTACCCTTAGACTTGGTGGTGACATAGTGTCCCCATGAGTGACAGAACACTGAGCCAATCACGGCGCAAAGTTCAGTATTTTCTGTTAGCTTGCCCCACCACCACAGAAAGCACTGAGCTAGGCGGAAATACCTGCATTTTGGAGCTGGCTTACTCAAGAATACAAAAAAAAGACCATGTTTGTATGCGGCTTTATTAACTCAATTATATACAATTTTACATTGTTTGCAAACTGATGTGACACGTATTAATGCCAAAATAACATGCAAAACAGGCAAGCCACCCCTAAACATTTTTTTTTTGTTTTATTGGGGGGGTTTTATGCTAAAAATGTGGGGCTCAAAAGAGATGGGGCTCTGCAATCACTTAAACATATTTAATGATAATAATAATAATCATATCTTACCTAGATGACTGTTGGCATTTTTGCTTACTTTTTGTTGTTCTAAATAGAGACGGCTAGTAGGGCCATATTAGACTGTGTAGAAATAGCTTTAGATGCCCCCCAAAATTGAGAGCACCCCCAAATTCCCCGACAAATGATGTCAGCCCCACTTCTACAACCAAAGTTTCCCCCTGATTCTACACAATGGCACGCAGGTATCTGCCCGCTTTTGGCTAGAGCGCATATAGCCTACATAACGAGATTATTATTGACAAAAGAGCGAGATTATTTTGTCAAAAGGCAGCCAAACATCGATGATCAGGTCACCAGAACAAGACCCTCAATATTTATAGGAAAGGCGCATTAAGCTCATCACCTTGCACTTTCACCACCCTGTGAACTTCATAACTTTCTTCTTCTGTAATCTAATCATTTCATTAATTTTATCGACACAAGACTTGTCTAGCGTATTTTGTTTTGTCGACATTTGGAAAGTTTACAGGAAAAAAATTGTTTTCATCAGGCCTGTATTTTTATTTAAGAATGTTGAATAAGATTATATTTTAACGTCAACATTTTATTTTACATTCTGTCTTGTAGAGGTCGTGAGAGTTAACTTTCCTGATTCAAACTCAAATTTTTGCCCGATGTAGAATTCAATGGAATTCAAAGTCGGGTTTCAGGCAACAACTGGCTCAAATTTACCAACATGGGCCTATTATGAAGCTATGTTGTGGACACTGTTATAAATAACCGTAGGCTATACTCACCAATTCGTAGGAAGACCACCACGCTGAACATAGACAGTAAGGTGGGTATCACCACGCCAAAGAATGTGGAGAGTTTTTTGGGCCGGCTGTGGTGCGCCGACTTCAGTCTGGAAAAAGCCAGGGACTGCTCCACAGCCTCCCCAGACAAACATGTCTGATGCTCCCCCGACTGCTCATTGACGCTTGTGGAGAGACGATAGTGCAGGAGCGGTGTCCTCTCCGACATGGCGAAGCTGCTGTTGGCTACTAGGACTAGCCAGAACTTCAGAACAGAATTGTGTCGGCTTTATCAACTAAGCTAGTTTCTAGAGTTCACTCCCAACCATAGAAGCAAAAACCAGTTCGCGTGACTTTACTAAGACATGATTTTCTCAATAATGTAAACAGACGCTGGACAACACTGTCACGGGCCAATCGTTGAAGTCTGAATGCTAATCAATATAGTGATATAAAATGCCTACCTCGACATTATAAATACATGTTCTCCTCGTGTGGCCTAACTCCACTCGAACTCAGAGAAAGCACTATCTTGTCGTGGGCCTACATTAAAAACCATACATTTTCGTAAAAGTTGTCCGTAGCTATGCAATTTTCCAACAATCCGTGAGCATTGTGAATCTAGCGACATCTAGGTCATGTAATCATAAAGCACATTTTCAAAATAAAAGTTCTCAAGTAACCTAATGTTGCAGGGGTAAAAGAAACGCCTGAGCGAAGTTCCCAAGTTTGGTTTTCAAGGGAAAGGAAACCTAGGTTGTTTCCAATGCCAGAAAACCGGATGCATCCAATGCCAACGGGGCTAAGGGTCAAATAACAAACTTTGAAATCAAATCATTTTGAAGAGAACATTTTCACATTGGTCCTGTCCAGGGGTAACTTTGGACAGGGCCACAGGGTCCCCCGACCCTACCTATTTGATACCTTTATTTAACTAGGCAAGTCAGTTAAGAACAAATTCTTATTTTCAAGGAACAGTGGGTTAACTGCCTTGTTCAGGGGCAGAACAACAGATTTTTACCATGTCAGCTTGGGAAGTCCAACGCTCTAACCACTAGGCTACTAGGCTACCTGCCACCCCTATCTCAGTACCCAGTATCTATGCTGCAATAGCCAGGTTGTTATCTGGTGTACTGTGATCTTAGGCATGCTCTCTAGGACCATGCCTCAGGACTACCTGGCCTGACGACTCCTGGCTGTCCCCTGCCCCAGTCCATCCAGTTGTGCTGCTGATCCAGTTGTGCTGTTTTGCCTGCAGCTGGGGACCCCTGACCTGATTCATGGGGTGTGCTACCTTGTCCCAGACCTGCTCTTCCGACCCCTTCTGTCTCTCTCGGACCTACTGTCTTGATCTCTGAATGCATGAAAAGCCAACTGGCATTGACTCCTGAAGTGTTGAACTGTTGCAACCTATAAATAGTTTTTTCATTATAGCTCTACACATCACATTTCTACTGTACCATTTAAACTACAGAAGTTGTCAGCCCTGTACATCTGCTTGGTATTGTACTTTTAAAACTATAGAAGTTAGTGTTTTGGAATGCTCAGACCCTCTACAAATGGGATCCTGTGTCATACCATGAAGATTTGTGTCATTGGGGTATTTTTTGAGAGCTGTGAATAAGGCCTTGTGTCATTGGGGTATTGTTGGTCAGCGGTCACAGTAGCTTTCTGCTGAAAAAAGACACTTGCGGTCAATCTTCATGGTATGAAACTGGATCTTATAAGTAGAGGGTCTGATGATTCAGAAATACCCCCTTTTTATGCTGATGACGTCTATAGTTTAAAATAAATGGTATAGAATCAAACATCTGTTGATCAAATGTATTTCATAAAGCCCTCTTTACGTCAGCAGTTGTCACAAAGGGCTTTACAGATACCGAGCCTAAACCCCCAAAGAGCAAGCAATGAAGATGCAGAAGCACAGTGGCTAGGAAAAAATCCATAGAAGCAGGAACCTAGGAAGAAACCTAATCACCAGGCTCTGTTTGTGTTTTCAGTAAATGTATGTTTAACTTTAAACAGTTTTTTTTTTTTTTTTAAATCAGAAAAACATTCTTTAGCAGTCAAGTAACCTTTAAGGGGGACTTTTTATTAGAAAATTGGCCTTATGATGCTAGCTTGTGTGATGCTGACCTTGTTCAAGCGAATCAAATCACCATGCATCGTGGGAAAATGCTGACTGACCTACAAAGTAGTTATTTATGATGCAAGGTGATTTGTAGATCAGTCAGTCGGCAAAGTCAAACAAGCCATTGTGTTCAAGTAAATGGAGGACTTTTATTTTGAAGCTATTTGGGACACGTTGATGTCGCATATTGGCGCTGATTTCATGGAGCTCAATCCGTTGACTAGATTTATCATGTGACGCCAGTATTATTTGGTTTGTCATCTGCTCATATGAGCCAGCCCGTTCGTCCAATCAACTCTCTCCAACTTGTCAAAGCATTTTGGTTTAAAATATTATATTGTAACAATCTCCGTGTCTTACTTCCTTATTACCGTAAACTTCGCATCGAAACGAAAGTTGACACTCAACAAGTGACATCGTATCGTTGGAATAAATTAGCCTACACTATGTTGCTGTTGGCTAATCCTTCTATCTACCAGCACTAATACCAAAAGTCCACACTCTGATTAGATTTAATCTTATACGGATGTAGTCTATAAATAGAAACCAAGGGTAGGCTACATAACGTCTATATATTGAATTATTTACATAGCCTACACCGTTTAATGGAATGCATTTAATGATTTCAATTCGTTCTAACATTCCATGTAACAGGCTATATCATGCATATTGAAAATACATAAATAATAAGCAAATCATATTTCAATATAAAATATGACATAGCCAAACATGTTTTTTCGACACTATCAATCATATAGAATACAACACACTTTCTCCCTCACTTAACTTTTTTATTCAGTCTTTTGGCTCAACTTTTTCCAAACCAGCCATTCTTCAAAAGTATGCATTTGAAGAATATTCATCTTCCAGAGGCACTTTAAAGTGAGGCCAACAGTTTTTAGAATTGTCTCATCTAATTAAGAGCATAGGTCCAGTCTCTTTGGAAGCATTTATGTAATCAAAGCAAGCACATAAAGGCATCATAATTCATAAAGGCAGTCTTAACTGATATTATCTTATAGAACAAAACATAAGATCTCCTAAACCTGTGTTAACCCAATTAATTTCCCCTATAGGGATGGCTGAACCAACCAGAGGAAACCCATTTCCAGTTTAGGACTACAAGCTGGCGATCTCTATAGAAGCCAGTTGTAGCCTACTCAGATCCCACCTACTCCTCTACAGGTGCCACAACATGTCATGCTGTATATCACCAAAAGAGGGCTCTGTAACTCCATCAATAAATCCAGGTGGCAGCAAAACACTGCCGTGTAGTAAAGAGATCTCCACCAGGGAGTGCTAGTGCAGTCTTCTGGTCACCCTAGATTCCTCATCCAGTTCAGTCTTGATAAGGGAGAGAGATAGAAGAAATCCCAGGTTATCATCTCTGGCCCAGGCAGCTGTCTCTGAGGTTCAGGGAGAGCCACTCCAGCTTCCCTGGGACAGCCTGGGTCTGGATCTGTCAAGTCATCCTGTGGACCAGCAGACAAACAGTCAATTATTTGTGGAGAAATAAAAAAAGAAAGAGAGATGTGTGTGTGCGCTTCTCTGTTGGTATGTGCGTACGTCTTACCGTGATGTCCAGGTTTGTGACTATGTGCAGGTAGTTTGTTATTCCATGCTCCAGTCTCTCCAGCTGAGTTTGGTCTGTGTCCTCACTCTCCAACACCCCCAAACCCCTCACCTCAGCATGCTTCTCCTGCAGCTAGGGAGGCACACACACATGTACTCACAATCGATTTGTAACTTTGTTATATTAGAGATTTAAGTTTACATATTTCTGATGCCAGGATGCCTTTAGAATGGTCTGAACCACTACGGCCAACCTGGATGGATCAAATAAACAGTAAATATAAACACAATGTGTCGATTTCTGTGTGATTGACAAGTCTCTCCCTATGGCAACCTCCAGGTTGTTAATGTTTCTCCTGATGTGTACATCGCACACAAAGTTGATTGATTTCTTCTGAGGTACCCAATGACCAGACCAATCACAACAGCAGGAGCAGAAGTCCTAAAGGGGTGAATAGTGGAGATTACTTTGACTTTCATGAATACATCCAACTGATATTGGTTCAACAACCTCATCCCTCAAATCAACGGCAATTAGTTTGTATTTTTTTACTTTGATTTCTTTCGAATTTGTATTGACTTTACATTAAAAAAATGTATTTAAAGCCCCCTGCAAGCATGCAGCTCCCCACAGGACTGCCACACAGAAGAAATACCAGTCCGCGCAGAGACGCACAAGATTGAACTTCACCCAACTTTACTAGTTTGCCCTGTTAGTTTACACTATTGTGATCAAATCAACATAATATTAGCCCCATTCAATTCATTATACCAAAACAAATCTAACTGCAAGAGTCAACACAGTCTGTGATTTTGTTTAATGCAGAGTGCATCAGAGGAGGATTCTATTGCATTGTCAGGCACGAGCGGTTCTGAGTAAATGTGCTGTTTTTTAAATCAAAGCATATAACCGCGTGTGCACATTTGTTCATATTCTTTGCTAGTGAGTTTAGTCCAGTTCTAGCTCATTTATGGCCAGCAATGGGGGAGTGAAAGAGACCAGCTTTCGCTCCACTGGCAGTTTTAGAGCAGTGCGTGACCATTTGGCTACCTAAAGTAGGTCATAGTTACCCACCGTTTACCCCACTTCATTTCCTTACTTTGACATGAGGAGTCCTGGCGAAACGGGGCTTGGCTCCTTTGAATATCATCAAATAGCCCATCAATTTAGCCATGTCAGTGTAGTTTTAATCCTTTTCTGGCTTCCAGACTGGTTGTGAGTCACCTTATCTAGTTAATGTGCTAGGCATTACTTACCTGGAGAAGAGAGTTCCAAGGACTGACGCTACTACCCAGAGTCCTTCAGCTAGGTTGGGGCAGGAATCATTATTTTCACTGCTTGTCTCTGTCCGGCATTCGGGAACACCTGAGGGCAACAGAAGAGGGATTATTTGGCTGGGAATCTTATGTATGAAGGTGTAAGACTGAGTGTGTGTGTAATTCTTGTTACCATACCATCTCTGCGCTCCTTACCAAGCATGCATATGTGTGTGAGTATGGGTGAATGCATGTTGTGAGCAACCCCTGTTTACTATCGTCGGCCTGCACTGTCAGAGTCCCCATTTCACCATGCTCTGACGACCGCCTAAGTTGACTCCCAACTGCGGTCAGGGTTTTCGTTCTATGGAGTAGGGAGAAATAAAGCAATCAAATGTATTTATAAAACCCTTTTTACATCAGCCCGATGTCACAACGTGCTATACAGAAACCCAGCCTAAAACCCCAAACAATGCAGATGTAGAAGCATGGTGGCTAGGAAAAACTTCCTAGAAAGGCCGGAACCTAGGAAGAAACCTAGAGAGGAACCAGGCTGTGAGGGGTGGCCAGTCCTCTTCTGGCTGTGCCGGGTGGATATTATAACAGTACATGGCCAAGATGTTCATAGATGACCAGCAGGGTCAAATAATAATAATCACAAGTGGTTGTAGAGGGTGCAACAGGTCAGCACCTCAGGAGTAAATGTCAGTTGGCTTTTCATAGCGATCATTCAGAGTTAGAGACAGCAGGTGCGGCAGATAGAGTCGAAAACAGCAGGTCCGGGACAAGGTAGCACGTCCTTATCCGGGACCTGCTGCTTAAACAACTCGGCGCTACATTATCCACTTAGCCTGATGTGGCCCTGGGTTGTTTAAACAGGAATTCTCTCAGCAGATCTATGGAGTAGAACAGGACTCTCCAGCTTTATGAAGGCCGCCCTTCAGGAACGAGATACTCCCATGACTTGCAATACTTGATTGTTACGAGTAGGCCACTTGCCCCCGGGCCCCTACTGGGAAGCAGAAGAAGGTGGCCCTGTCGACTCCCGGCAGCTTGTTTATGATTGATGGAGCAACAGGGAGGTAGTGTGCAATCTTTTCAGATTTAGCCACCTCGAGGGTGTCAAAGGTGACTTCGTATCGCACCGTAACATCAACCACCAAATCTGCACAGTTTTTCACAAATATTAAGTCTGGTTTCCTAAGTCTCCCATTCAGCATGGAGATATGCGTCTCCTTGATAAAATTCCATCTGTTGCTTTCAGCTTCCGTTACTAATAGTTCACACGCGTTGTTGTGCCTATTTATGCGGGCTCCTTGGATCGACAGCCATTGACCCAGGATGTGTGAGCAAGATTCATACGTGGCTGGACAGCACCTGCAAGAGGAATCCATCTCCGGCCTTCCCCTTGCGAGCATCCGGGTGGGATAAACGTTGGCCCTCAACTTAAGCCCATCAATGTACTGACCGTGCTTTAATTCACTGAAGAGGGATTAGCATCACAGACAAACTGAAATGATCCACCCACACAGACAGCGCAGTGAGGCTGAAGGAATTTGGCTTGTCACCTAAAACACTCAAACTTTTATAGATGCACAATCGAGATCATCCGGTCGGGCTGTATCACCGCCTGGTATGGCAACTGCAACGCCCTCAACCGCAAGGCTCTCCAGAGGGTAGTGCGGTCTGCACAACCGGGGGAAAACTACCTGCACTCCAGGACACCTACAGCACCCAATGTCACAGGAAGATCATCAAGGACAACAATCACCCGAGCCACTGCCTGTTCACCCCGTTATCATCCAGAAGGTGAGGTCAGTACAGGTGCATCAAAGCTGGGACCAAGAGCCTGAAAAACAGCTTCTATCTCAAGGCCATCAGACTGTTAAAAACAGCCATCACTAACATAGAGAGGCTGCTGCCAACATACAGACTCAAATCTCTGGCCACTAAGAAATTGACTTAAGATATCACTAGTCACTTTGATAATGTTTACATATCCTACATTACTCATCTCATATGTACAGTTGGAAGTTTACATACACCTTTGCCAAATACATTTAAACTCAGTTCACAATTCCTGACATTTAATCCTAATAAAAATTTCCTGTCTTAGGTCAGTTAGGATCACCACTTTATTTTAAGAATGAAATGTCAGAATAATAGTAGAGAGAATGATTTATTTAAGCTTTTATTTCTTTCATCACATTCCCAATGGGTCAGACGTTTACATGCACTCAATAAGTACTTGGTAGCATTGCCTTTATATTGTTGAACTTGGGTCAAACGTTTCAGGTAGCCTCCACAAGCTTCCCACAATAAGTTGGGTGAATTTTGGCCCATTCCTCCTGACAGAGCTGGTGTATCTGAGTCAGGTCTGTTGGCCTCCTTGCTCACACACGCTTTTTCAGTTCTGCCAACAAATTTTCTATACGATTGAGGTCAGGGCTTTGTGATGGCCACTCCAATACCTTGACTTTGTTGGCCTTAAGCTATTTTGCCACAACTTTGGAAGTATGTTTGGGGTCATTGTCCATTTGGAAGATCCATTTGCGACCAAGCTTTAACTTACTGACTGATGTCTTGAGAGGTTGCATCAATATTACCACATCATTTTCATTCCTCATGATGCCATCTATTTTGTGAAGTACACCAGTCCCTACTGCAGCAAAGCATCCCCACAACATGATGCTGCCACCCCCGTAATTCACGGTTGGGATGGTGTTCATCGGCTTGCAAGCCTTCCCCTTTTTCCTCCAAACATAACAATGGTCATTATGGCTAAACAGTTCTATTTTTGTTTCATCAGACCAGAGGACAATTCTCCAAAATGTTTGATCTTCATTCCCATGTGCAGTTGCAAACCCGTTGTCTGGCTTTATGGCGATTTGGAGCAGTGGCTTCTTCCTTGCTGAGTGGCCTTTCAGGTTATGTCAATATAGAACTCATTTTACTGTGGCTATAGATACTTTTGTACCCGTTTCTTCACAAGGTCCTTTGCTGTTGTTCTGGGATTCCTATGCACTTTTCCCACCAAAGCACGTTCAACTCTAGGAGACAGAACGCGCTTCCTTCCTGAGCGGTATGACGGATGCGCGGTCCCATGGTGTTTATACTTGCGTACTATTATTTGTACAGATGAACGTAGTACCTTCAGGTGTTTGGAAATTGCTCCCAAGGATGAACCAGACTTTTTTTCCTGAGGTCTTGGCTGATTTCTTTGATTTTCCCATGATGTCAAGCAAAGAGGCACTGAGTTTGAAGGTAGGCCTTGAAATACATCCACAGATACACCTCCAATTGACTCAAATGATGTCAATTAGCCTATCAGAAGCTTCTAAAGCCATGACATCATATTATGGAAGCCATGACATCATTTTCCAAGCTGTTTAAAGGCACAGTCAACTTATTGTATGTAAACTTCTGACCCACTGGAATTGTGATACAGTGAATTATAAGTGAAATCTGTCTGTAAACAATTGTTGGGAAAATTACTTGTGTCATGCACAAAGTAGATGTCCTAACCGACTTGCCAAAACTATAGTTTGTTAACAAGAAATTTGTGGAGTGTTTGAAAAACGAGTTTTAATGAATCCAACGTAAGTGTATGTAAACTTCCGACTTCAACTGTAGGTATGTGGTGCCAAACTGGACCAGATTTAGAACATCTACTACCTTTCTCAGTCAGACAGGAGACAGCTTCCTGCTGTAGATAAGCAATTGGTGGGACAGCCCCACTCCTTAATAACAATAGATTGTGAGTGCACACATCCAACATGATTATAAAGTAAAAATTGGATGTAATAAAGGTATCACCAGCCACTTTAAACAATGCCACTTTATATAATGTTTAGATATCCTACATTACTCATATACTGTACTCTATACCATCTACTGCATCTTGCGTATGCCGCTAACCATCTGTATGTGACAAATATAATTTGATTTGAATAATACAAGGTAGGGTAAATCGATTCATAGAACATGAACAGACCGAGCAACCAACAATAGATGCTATCCTAACTGATTACACCACTGAAAGAGAGAGAAAAAAAAAAAAAGGAAATTCTATATACTGAGATTCAAGTTGGAGATTTGGAATGTAAATGTCAGGACTTTTAAGCCTTGAATACATTGCAAGTTCGCCCTTTCATTTTGATAAATGCACTGAATGAGTGCAGTTCCACCATCGGATCGTACATTTTTCAATTAATTTAGATGGCCTATAGCCTACATTAGTCCCACAAGTTAATTGCATTTATTTAAATGTTTAAGAAGTAAAACAAATACTCTGATAATTTACACAAAGAAAAGTCTCAGCTCACACAATGAAGGCTTTCAATCAAAAACAACTTCAAATGCTGGCATCAAACTGAGGCCTATGCTACCGTAGCCGGCACATAACAGTTTAGCAATGGAAATCTTACATACTGTAAGGGCCAGCCACACCAAAGACGATAACTATATTGACAAATGATACATAGCCCAACTATAAAACTTGTGTGAGCATCCACACTGGAGAAAAGATTATTGTTCTACAGTAGGCCTACATCTGTCAATCAACTGATGGCCCAAATTAGCTCATCAACTCAACCAGGGAAACAAAGTGTAGCTAGCCTATTATTGTTTTTCACACAATTCACCAGCTGATCTCATTTGCAATAGTTTTTGGTCACCTCATTACCGGTCCCTAAAAGATGATGTGAGTGTTACCTTAGTCCAGCTTGCAAAGTATTTCAAGATATGTTCACCCTGGTATTATAGTCTGAACAATCTAGTCATTTTTTAAATGACTTACAGTATCTTTTCGACAAGCATTCCATACAATTAAAACAGCATTTCCTTATTCACCACAGCAAATCTACGGTGGCAATTTACCCAACAATTTGCATGAATGGAAACTAATGTCGGTGTAGCTCACTTATTTTATTTGTTTCCTATTTATGTTATCCATTAAAATACAACCGTCTTTAAAATAAATAAGTGTCTGGTATGGTAATTTCTTATCAAGATCGGGGGTAAAACATTCCTGGACTGTCAATATTTGAAATATGTAACTAAATCAACTCAATTGGGGGGGGGGGGTTTAGTTATTTATGCCAGAAGGGCGTTGGACGGAATTTAACCAACGTCAACATGTGCACACTCAAGGCAGCGGCCTTAGTCACTAGACCACCCCAGGCAACTATTGAACTCAATTTTGACAGTTGATTCGTAACCTTTGGTTCACTAGATACCTTAAGATGTTCTATTTTTTTAGAATATAATAAAAAAAACATGGGCTTTCATGTGCCACTGCGCTCGATTCTGTAGGCTACCTCACTATAATATTGTCTTTACATCTTATAGGCAAATGTGTGCAATTCATTTTGATTGGCTACAGTTTCGGTGTAGCCTACTGTAAAGCTGAATTTCAGATACACTTGACACTATGCCATAGCCTAGTGGAGACAAATATATATATTGTGTTATTATAAAACGGTTGTTGAGGTGTATGGCTGCATTTCAGATCAATTTTTGTACATCTGAATGTTGCAGTAGTAGGACCTACAGTAGTAGGACCTAGGCATAGCATTTGAAACCACACTACTAAACAAGCACCTGATGGATACCTGCAGCTCCTCCCCAACCTCATGTCTCACCCAAGGCCACTTCCCTCAACCCTGGAAAACAGCAGTTGTCACCATGATCCACAAACCTGGATAAGACCCACAGAATGTATTAAGATACAGCCTCCTGAGCCATGGAGAAAACTATTTGAAAGGGTACTCACCGCTAGAAATGGCTACCATGTAGAGGATAGGGGCCTCCCTTGAGTACACCGGGCTGGTTTCCGGAGAAACAGATCCAAGACTGACAATATTTTAAGGCTATCAGAGGACATCCTGAGAAATTGCAAGAGTTTAAAAAAAAAATATATATATATATATATATATATATATATATACAGTGAGGGAAAAAAGTATTTGATCCCCTGCTGATTTTGTACGTTTGCCCACTGACAAAGAAATGATCAGTCTATAATTTTAATAGTAGGTTTATTTGAACAGTGAGAGACAGAATAACAACAAAAAAATCCAGAAAAATGTTACAAACTGATTTGCATTTTAATGAGGGAAATAAGTATTTGACGCCTCTGCAAAACATGACTTAGTACTTGGTGGCCAATCACAGAGGTCAGACGTTGCTTGTAGTTGGCCACCACGTTTGCACACATCTCAGGAGGGATTTTGTCCCACTCCTCTTTGCAGATCTTCTCCATGTCATTAAGGTTTCGAGGCTGACGTTTAGCAACTCGAACCTTCAGCTCCCTCCACAGATTTTCTATGGGATTAAGGTCTGGAGACTGGCTAGGCCTCTCCAGGACCTTAATGTGCTTCTTCTTGAGCCACTCCTTTGTTGCCTTGGCCGTGTGTTTTGGGTCATTATCATGCTGGAATACCCATCCACGACCCATTTTCAATGCCCTGGCTGAGGGAAGGAGGTTCTCACCCAACATTTGACGGTACATGGCCCCGTCCATCGTCCCTTTGATGCGGTGAAGTTGTCCTGTCCCCTTAGCAGAAAAAACACCCCCAAAGTATAATGTTTCCACCTCCATGTTTGACGGTGGGGATGGTGTTCTTGGCGTCATAGGCAGCATTCCTCCTCCTCCAAACACGGCGAATTGAGTTGATGCCAAAGAGCTCCAAAATGGTCTCATCTGACCACAACACTTTCCTCCAGTTGTCCTCTGAATCATTCAGATGTTCATTGGCAAACTTCAGACGGGCATGTATATGTGCTTTCTTGAGCAGGGGGACCTTGCGGGCGCTGCAGGATTTCAGTCCTTCACGGCGTAGTGTGTTACCAATTGTTTTCTTGGTGACTATGGTCCCAGCTGCCTTGAGATCATTGACAAGATCCTCCCGTGTAGTTCTGGGCTGATTCCTCACCGTTCTCATGATCATTGCAACTCCACTAGGTGAGATCTTGCATGGAGCCCCAGGCCGAGGGAGATTGACAGTTCTTTTGTGTTTCTTCCATTTGCGAATAATCACACCAACAATCTTTGGAGAGCTCTTTGGTCTCGGCCATGGTGGAGAGTTTGGAATCTGATTGATTGATTGCTTCTGTGGACAGGTGTATTTTATACAGGTAAAAAAATGAGATTAGGAGCACTCCCTTTAAGAGTGTGCTCCTAATCTCAGCTCGTTACCTGTATAAAAGACACCTGGGAGCAAATACTTATTTCCCTCATTAAAATGCAATTCCATTTATAACATTTTTCACATGCGTTTTTCTGGATTTTTTTGTTGTTATTCTGTCTCTCACTGTTCAAATAAACCTACCATTAAAATTATAGACTGATCATTTCTTTGTCAGTGGGCAAACGTACAAAATCAGCAGGGGATCAAATACCTTTTTCCCTCACTGTACAGTATTTCCTTCATAACAATTTTTTTATGATATCACAAATAATATGACATTATTGTTCTATAGATCGCCTCTGACCATTCCCCACGTTCTACAGTACCAGTCAAAAGTTTGGACACACCTAATCATTCAAGGGTTTTTCTGTATTTTTACTATTTTCTACATTGTAGAATAATAGTGAAGACATCAAAACTATGAAATAACACATATGGAATCATGTAGTAACCAAAAAAGTGTTAAACAAATCAAATTATATTTTAAACTTGAGATTCTTCAAAGTAGCCACCCTTTGCCTTGATGACAGCTTTGCACACTCTTGGCATTCTCTCAACGAGCTTCATGAGGTAGTCACCTGGAATGCATTTCAATTAACAGGTGTGCCTTGTTAAAAGTTAATTTGTAGAATTTCTTAATGCGTTTGATCCAATCAGTTGGGTTGTGACAAGGTAGGGGTGGTATACAGAAGATTGTCCTATTTGGTAAAAGACCAAGTCCATATTATGGCAAGAACAGCTCAAATAAGCAAAGAGAAACGACATGAAGGTCAGTCAATCTGGAAAACTTAAAGAACTTTGAATGTTTCTTCAAGTGCAATCGCAAAAACCATCAAGCATTATGATGAAACTGGGTCTCATGAGGACCGCGACAGGAAAGGAAGACCCAGAGTTACCTCTGCTGCAGAGGATAAGTTAATTCGAGTTACCAGCCCAAATAAATGCCTCACTGTGTTCAAGTAACAGACACATCTCAACATCAACTGTTTAGAGGAGACTGCGTGAATCAGGCCTTCATGGTTGAATTGCTGCAAAGAAACCACTACTAAAGGACGCAAATGAAAAGAAGAGACTTACTTGGGCCAAGAAACACGAGCAATGGACATTAGACCGGTGAAAATCTGTCCTTTGGCCTGATGAGTCTAAATTTGAGAGTTTTGGTTCCAACCGCCGTGTCTTTGTGAGACAGAGTAGGTGAACGGATGATCTCTGCATGTGTGGTTCCCACCGTGAAGCAGGGAGGAGAAGGTGTGATGGTATAGGGGGTGCTTTGCTGGGGACACTATCTTTGATTTTTTTAGAATTCAAGGCCCACTTAACCAGCATGACTGACACAGCATTCTGCAGCGATACGCAATCTCATCTGGTTTGCGCTTAGTGGGACTATCATCTGTTTTTCAACAGGACAATGACCCAAAACACACCTCCAGGCTATGTAAGGGCTATTTGATCAAGAAGGAGAGTGATGGAGTGGTGTATCAGATGACCTGGCCTCCATAGTCACCCGACCTCAACCCAATTGAGATGGTTTGGGATGAGTTAGACCGCAGAGTGAAGGAAAAGCAGCCAACAAGTGCTCAGCATATGAGGGAACTCCTTCAAGACTGTTGGAAAAGCATTCCAGGTGAAGCTGGTTGAGAGAATGCCAAGAGTGTGCAAAGCTGTCATCAAGGCAAATGGTGGCTATCAAGCTCATAACCTTGCACTTACACCACCCTGTGAAGTTCATCATCATTTATTTAATCTGTAACCAAATAAACTGCATGCTTTCGTAGTAGGAGGAACACACATCATCGCATGACTCAAAGTTTACTTCGTTATGATGGTGGATTACATCAATATTTGCACATAACAGCGTTAATTTCCACCAAAAGCGTTCACATAATTCATTATACTGACACAAAAAGAACCCTTGTCTAACGTAGTTTGATTTGTCAACAATTGGAAAGTTTACCGAAAAATGATCTGTTTCCATCAGGCCTGTCATGGATTTTTTTATCCAACATGTAGGATACTTTACTTGCATTAAAAGGTTGGATGGAAACCTGGTTACAGACACAAGCAGTGTAATTAGAAAATTCATCTTATTTTTTTTCATCATAATTTTAAACATTGGCTAAACCTGCGCAGGAGGCAGTCAAGTAGTGTTCTTTTTTCAAGAACTACAATATGGCAGCAACTAAACTCAGCAAAAAAAGAAACGTCCTCTCACTGTCAACTGCGTTTGTTTTCAGCAAACTTAACGTGTAAATATTTGTATGAACATAACTCAACAACTGAGACATAAACTGAACAAGTTCCACAGACATGTGACTAACAGAAATTGAATAATGTGTCCCTGAACAAAGGGGGAGTCAAAAAGTAACAGTCAGTATCTGGTGTGGCCACCAGATGCATGAAGTACTGCAGTGCATCTCCTCCTCATTGACTGCACCAGATTTGCCAGTTCTTGCTGTGAGATGTTACCCCACTCTTCCACCAAGGCACCTGCAAGTTCCCGGACATTTCTGGGGGGAATGGCACTAACCCTCACCCTCGATCCAACAGGTCCCAGACGTGCTCAATGGGATTGAGATCCGGGCTCTTCGCTGGCCATGGCAGAACACTGACATTCCTGTCTTGCAGGAAGGGTACCACATGAGGGAGGAGGATGTCTTCCCTGTAACGCACAGCGTTGAGATTGCCTGCAACGACAACAAGCTCAGTCCGATGATGCTGTGGCACACCACCCCAGACCATGATGGACCCTCCAGCTCCAAATCGATCCCGCTCCAGAGTACAGGCCTCGGGATAATGCTCATTCCTTCGACGATAAATGGATATCCGACCATCACCCCTGGTGAGACAAAACCACGACTCGCCAGTGAAGAGCACTTTTTGCCAGTCCTGTCTGGTCCAGCAACGATGGGTTTGTGGCCATAGGCGACGTTGTTGCCGGTGATGTCTGGTGAGGACCTGCCTTACAACAGGCCTACAAGCCCTCAGTCCTGCCTCTCTCAGCCTGTTGCGGACAGTCTGAGCACTGATGGAGGGATTGTGCGTTCCTGGTGTAACTCGGGAAGTTGTTGTTGCCATCCTGTACCTGTCCCGCAGGTGTGATGTTCGGATGTACTGATCCTGTGCATATGTCTCACAGTGCGGACATTGCAATTTATTGCCCTGGCCACATCTGCAGTCCTCATGCCTCATTGCAGCATGCCTGAGGCACGTTCACGCAGATCAGATGAGCAGGGACCCTGGGAATCTTTCATTTGGTGTTTTTCAGAGTCTGTAGAAAGGCCTCTTTTGTGTCCTAAGTTTCATAACTGTGACCTTAATTGCCTACCGTCTGTAAGCTGTTAGTGTTTTCTCGACCGTTTCACAGGTGCATGTTCGTTAATTGTTTATGGTTCATTGTTTCCCATGCTTGTTCCGTGGTTAAACCCTTTACAATGAAGATCTGTGAAGTTATTTGGATTTTAACGAATTATCTTTGAAAGACAGGGTCCTGAAAAAGGGACGCTTCTTTTTTTGCTGAGTTCATAAAGACAGCCTAAATCATCACACACAATGCTCAACTGTTTTTTTCTCCAAAGTGTAGGGGCTGCATCCTGCTTAAGCAACTGCAATATCTGTTACAACAGACAGAGAAATATGTAGCCTTC
Organism: Hucho hucho; assembly: GCA_003317085.1. Lineage (NCBI taxonomy): Eukaryota > Metazoa > Chordata > Actinopteri > Salmoniformes > Salmonidae > Hucho > Hucho hucho. The sequence goes on along the minus strand of QNTS01002261.1, from coordinate 156,318 downwards.
ATAATATATGTTTTGGGATGTTTGTTTAAATCGCTACACTGTTTTTATTTCAGCTATTCAGAAATATGAGGCAGAGAGAGAGCCACATCATCATGGTTCAGAAGAGGGTGAGTAAAGAGCGAAACGAGAAGGGGAGCGGGGGTGAAAAGCAGCTACGTTAGAAAAACGAACATGCGCAGAACGTGATCCGGATCCTTGAAATAGGTTTCTGGAATGGCTGGCGGGGGCGGGGCATGGGCGAGAACTCCGTATCCGTAGCCATGGCCTATTTTTATAGCCTACAGTTTACTCTCTGTTAGTCAGCACACCCAAAGTGAGCGCCAGTTTATGCTTTCACTAGAATACAGTGTACCAACCACAATAGTATACTGACCATTAAGATCTGAAATCGAGGATGAGCAAATAACATTTACATTTATCCTTAGAAACTACAACCAGGAAAATATGTGACACTGAGTTGAGGGTTCATGTTCTTACAATATCTTAAAAACAATATATTTGTTAGCAGAGTGAAAGTAGTGCTTCTGATACAGTGAGTTGAACAAAGAGGAGAAAACAGGTGAGATGCATTTTTTTTTATTTAAAGATGAAAGTATAGAATAAGAATAATACACGATTGATATAATATAAGACAGTTTAACTCCTCTCAAAACACAGAATAAGAAAATGAAGTATGTTCATATTATGTACATATACATCTATAGCACAGCCATCCTTCAAATTAATTGTTACCATTCTCCCAATCCATACAGAACGGTAGAGATACATTGTCAAGTAAACACAGTAAATACATAAATGGATGCAGTAAAAGGTACAGTACTTTATAATAATTTAGCTTTGATTGTTTAAATAATTTACTGTACACTTAAAGTTAATCACCTATAGTCTCTCCCACCTCCCTCACATGGGAGGTAGATTCTTAATTTTAACTTAATTAAGCTTTGATTCTTTAAATCATTCAACGCAGTTAAATGTGTCTTCCCTCACATTGGAAGTATATTCTTCATTATAACTTGTCTCACAGTAGAAAGTGTTAAAATGCCTCAAGCAAAGTCCCTTCGTGACACCATAGTAAAGAGCAGTGGTTGAAAAAGTACCCAAATGCCGTACTTGATTAAAAGTAAAGATACCTTAACAGAAAATGGCTCAAGTGAAAGTGAAAGTCACCCAGTAAAATACTTATTGAGTAAAAGTCTAAAAATATTTGATTTTAAATACACTTAAGTATCAAAAGTAAATGTAATTAAAAAAATATACCTTAATTATCAAAGTAAAAATTTTAAGTACTTTTTCCAGTGGTAGAAAAAGTACCCAATTGTCATACTTGAGTAAAAGTAAAAATACCTTAACAGAAAATGACTCAAGTGAAAGTCACCTAGTAAAATACTTATTGAGTAAAAGTCTAAAAGTATTTGATTTGAAATATACTTAAGTATCAAAAGTAAATGTAATTAAAAAAATATACCTTAAGTATCAAAATAAATATTTAAAGTACTTTTTCCAGTGGTGGAAAAAGTACCCAATTGTCATACTTGTGTAAAAGTAAAGATACTTTAACAGAAAATGACTCAAGTGAAATTGAAAGTCACCCAGTAAAATTATACTTGAGTAAAAGTCAAAAAGTATTTGATTTGAAATATACTTAAGTATCAAAAGTAAATGTAATTAAAATATATACCTTAAGTATCAAAAGTAATATTGCTTTACTACTAAAAGTAGTATTTTTTTATTTACGGATAGACAGGGACACACTCTAACACTGCAGACATAATTTACAAATGAAGCATTTGTGTTTAGTGAGTCCGCCAAATCAGAGGCAGTAGGGATGAGCAGGGATACTCTCTTGATGTGTGTGTGAATTGGACCATTTTCCTGTCTTGTTAAGCATTCAAAATGTAACGAGTACTTGTGGTGAATGTAGTGAAATAAAATTTAAAGTTGTCAAAAATATAAATAGTAAAGTACAGATACCCCCCAAAACTACTTAAGTAGTACTTTAAAGTATTTTTACTTAAGTACTTTACACCACTGGCAAACAGATAGAACATCAAAGACCTACNNNGTGTGTGTGTGTGTGTGTGTGTGTGTGTGTGTGTGTGTGAGAGAGAGAGAGAGTGTAGGTACAGTTGAAGTCGGAAGTTTACATACACCTTAGACAAATAAATTTAAACTAAGATTTTCACAATTCCTGACACTTAATCCATTTAAAATCCCCTGTCTTAGGTCAGTTAGGATCACCAATTTATTTTAAGAATGTGAAATGTCAGAATAGTAGTAGAGAGAATGATTTATTTCAGCTTTCATTTTCTTTCATCACATTCCCAGTGGGTCAGAAGTTTACATACACTCAATTAGTATTTCGTAGCATTGCCTTTAAATTGTTGCTGCCTCCCCCGTGCTTCACGGTTGGGGTTGTGTTCTTCGACTTGCAAGCCTCCCCCTTTTTCCTCCAAACATAACGACGGTCATTATGGCCAAACAGTTCTATTTTTGTTTCATCAGACCAGAGGACATTTCTCCAAAAAGTACGATCTTTGTCCCCATGTGCAGTTGCAAACCATAGTCTGGCTTTTTTTATGGTGGTTTTGGAGCAGTGGCTTCTTCCTTGCTGAGCGGCCTTTCAGGTTATGTCGATATAGGACTCGTTTTACTGTGGATATAGATACTTTTGTACCTGTTTCCTCCAGCATCTTCACAAGCTCCTTTGCTGTTGTTCTGGGATTGATTTGCACTTTTTGCACCAAAATACTTTCATCACTAGGAGACAGAATGCCTCTCCTTTCTAAGCGGTATGACGGCTGCGTGGTCCAATGGTGTTTATACTTGCGTACTATTGTTTGTACAGATGAACGTGGTACCTTCAGGAGTTTGGAAATTGCTCCCAAGGATGAACCAGACTTGTGGAGGTCTACAATTGGTTTTCTGAGGTCTTGGCTGATTTCTTTTGATTTGCCCGTGATGTCAAGCAAAGAGGAACTGAGTTTGAAGGTAGGCCTTGAAATACATCCACAGGTACAACTCCAATTGACTCAAATCATGTCAATTAGCCTATCAGAAGCTTCTAAAGCCATGGAAATATTCCAAGCTGTTTAAAGGCACAGTCAACTTAGTGTATGTAAACTTCTGACTCACTGGAATTGTGATACAGTGAATTATAAGTGAAATAATCTGTCTGTAAACAATTGTTGGAAAAATTACTTGTGTCATGCACAAAGTAGATGTCCTAAACGACTTGCCAAAACTATAGTTTGTTAACAAGAAATTTGTGGAGTGGTTGAAAAACTAGTTTTAATGACTCCAACCTAAGTGTATGTAAACTTCCGACTTCAACTGTATGTGTGCACATCTGTGATGTGTGTGTGTGTGTGTGTTTCACTGCAGCTGTGCCAGTAGAGGAGAACAGTCCTTCAGTCTGTCCAGTCCCTCTACAGCCTCAATCAGCCCCTCCACCTTTTCCCTGGGTAGGACCGCACCTGCGTTGCTACGGAACTTCTTCCTCAGGCTCTCATTGGTCAGTGGGTTGCGCCAGTGACCATAGAAAGTATCACAGCGTCCCTTCAGCACATCCCCACCCACCAGTGTCACCTGTACCTCGCCATACATGCGGTCGAAGTTAGCCGGGTTGTCATGGGGATGCTCGACGCGGACACGCCCCAGCAAGGCCAGCAGGTCGGGTCGCTGTAGTGCCTCCTGGGAGAATGAGAACACTGTGACCTCCCCGTCCAGCAGGGCAGAGCAGGCATTGAACTGAAAGGAGTGTCTGGCCTGGTGCTCCGACTCTGGGAATGGACGGTTAATGTACTTGGAGTGGGGAACCCTCAGCAAGATGTCCTTGACCTGACCTACGACCTGTGACCCCTGCCCCATCCCCTGTGACTCCAGCTCCCCCAGCAGTAGCTTGTGCACTGAGGCAGCAGCGTCGGCCACCCAGTGCATCCCCAGGTGGGCCGGGAACCTCTTGAACCCCATGTCCTGGTCCTCCAGTAGGAACCGCAACCCCTCCTCCTCTGGAGAGGTCAAAAGTTGTGGTGCGTAGTCCTCGTAGAAGGCGCTGAACCCCGCGACCCCGGCAGTGTCATCAAGGACCCTGGGCGAGGCCTCCAGTCCTATTGAGGACAGTAGAGCCGCCTCCATCCCCAGCCGCGCAGCGTTTCCGATGTGGAGGGGTTTAGACTGGGTGGCCGCGTTCGCCATGGGGGCTCCTGATAGGCTGGCAGCAATGGCCAGGGCGTGACTACACTGAGAGCGTTCCAGAGAGAGGAGGCGGGCGCAGGCTGCAGCACTACCCAGAGTACCCACGACGGTGGGAGGGTGGAATCTGGAGGGAGTGGAGGGGTGCGGAGGAGGGGAGGGGAGACAGAGAGAGATCAGATGTTTTGGAAGCACAGCTAAAACTAAAATAAACATGTCTATTTTAGTAGCAGCCTAATTGAGTAATCTTGAGTAAAGTGTCTGTCTCAGCCATTATTAAATGATTGCTGGGCCAGTGAGTACAAGTGTCTGTCTAGCAGGTTGACGTTTATTGTCGTGCGTCTTGTCCTGGAGCGCATTCCTCTTAGATAGGCCAGATGCAAAGTAAAAATTGGCTATATTCACGAAAACAAATATTAGCTTTTTGGTATTAATTTAAGGTTAGAGTTAGACAATAGGGATAGCAGTGTGGTTAAGTTTAGGGTTAGGTTTCAAATCTGATTTTATGTGCCTGTGCCAAATAGGGACCACTCTGCAGAGCTGCCTCCAGAACAAGATTCCTGATCAAAAATGCTAACCTGCATTTGTCTAAAGTGAGGACAGGTGTCTGTCTAGTGCAGAATAGAATACTACTGGACAGGACAGCCATCTGGTCTATACAGTATAGGTCTGCGTAGGGAGGAGAGGCTGAAAGTCTGTGTTAGCGGTATTGAGGGATTTAACAAATAATAAGTAATTTCATCCTTATTCTCACAGTGTAAACACAGTAGAGCAGCTGTAATGGTGTTTAAAGCCTATGTCTGAGGGAATCCACCTGTTAAAGTAAACGAATTAGACTAGCCACTGAGCCTCTCCTATCCCAGAGACAGGCTGGTAGAATACCACACAAACAGACCTGTAGGCATTGAGAATACTTTATGTTACAGCCCCATAGAGAGCACCAGAGTAATGGTCCAGTCCTCACCTCTTGGGGATGTTCTGAGCCTCATTGGAGAACCTCATCAGGCGTCCCTGGACCTCTATCCCAACGTTGAAGGCCAACAGGAAGTCCCGCCCACTAGGCTTTCTGTTGTTGGGCAGCATATCGCTGACCGCCAGTAGGGCAGGAAGGACCGCCCCCGACGGGTGAGTAGCAGGGTGCCAGGTGTCGTCAAAGTCCATGGAGTGGGTCTGGACAGGACAACCGACACACAACAGGCACACAATAGACACAGTTAGCCCAGACACAACAGACAACAGATATAGTTATCTTGGACAAGAGACAGACAATGGAAAGATCACAGTTATTATCAGACTCATTGCTTAAATGATTCAAATGTCATTTTAATTACAAAACCAAGGAAGGTGTGTGTACACAGTTGGTTTACCACATGAGACAATAAATAGTGACAAATACTGACAATTATATGTGAGTTACTGGATGTTTTTATGGGATGCTGGATATTCTGACTTTATGACCTCTCTGTCTGTCTGTCTGTCTGTCTGTCTGTCTGTCTGTCTGTCTGTCTGTCTGTGGTAATAGGAGCCCTATAGTGTCCACATATACAGATGAAGTCGGAAGTTTACATACACTTAGGTTGGAGTCATTAAAACTAGTTTTTCAACCACTCCACAAATTTCCACAAAACAAACTATAGTTTTGGCAAGTCGGTTAGGACATATACTTTGTGCATGACACAAGTCATTTTTCCAACAATTGTTTACAGACAGATTATTTCACTTATAATTCACTGTATCACAATTCCAGTGAGTCAGAAGTTTACATACACTAAGTTGACTGTGCCTTTAAACAGCTTGGAAAATTCCATAAAATGACGTCATGGCTTTAGAAGCTTCTGATAGAGTAATTGACATCATTTGAGTCAATTGGAGGTGTACCTGTGGATGTATTTCAAGGCCTAAACTCAGTGCCTCTTTGCTTGACATCATGGGAAAATCAAAAGAAATCAGCCAAGACCTCAGAAAAAAATGTGTAGACCTCCACAAGTCTGGTTCATCCTTGGGAGCAATTTCCAAACTCCTTAAGGTACCACGGTCATCTGTACAAACAATAGTACGCAAGTATAAACACCATGGGACCACGCAGCCGTCATACCACTCAGGAAGGAGACGCGTTCTGTCTCCTAGAGATGAACGTACTTTGGTGCAAAAAGTGAAATCAATCCCAGAACAACAGCAAAGGAGCTTGTGAAGATGCTGGAGGAAACAGGTACAAAAGTATCTATATCCACAGTAAAACGAGTTCTATATCGACATAACCTGAAAGGCCGCTCAGCAAGGAAGAAGCCACTGCTCCAAAACCACCATAAAAAAGCCAGACTATGGTTTGCAACTACACATGGAGACAAAGATCATACTTTTTGGAGAATTGTCCTTTTGTCTGATGAAACAAAAATAGAACTGTTTGGCCATAATGACCGTCGTTATGTTTGGAGGAAAAAGGGGGAGGCTTGCAAGCCAAAGAACACCATCCCAACCGTGAAGCACGGGGTTGGCAGCATGTTGTGAGGGTGCTGTGCTGCAGGAGGGAATGGTGCACTTCACAAAATAGATCGCATCATGAGGATGGAAAATTATGTGCATACAGTGGGGAAAAAAAGTATTTAGTCAGCCACCAATTGTGCAAGTTCTCTCACTTAAAAAGATGAGAGAGGCCTGTAATTTTCATCATAGGTACACTTCAACTATGACAGACAAAATGAGGAAAAAAAATCCAGAAAATCACATTGTAGGATTTTTAATGAATTTATTTGCAAATTATGGTGGAAAATAAGTATTTGGTCA
>QNTS01002261.1:133920-148435 GCA_003317085.1 Hucho hucho | reverse complement strand
TGACCAAATACTTATTTTCCACCATAATTTGCAAATAAATTCATTAAAAATCCTACAATGTGATTTTCTGGATTTTTTTTCTTCATTTTGTCTGTCATAGTTGAAGTGTACCTATGATGAAAATTACAGGCCTCTCTCATCTTTTTAAGTGAGAGAACTTGCACAATTGGTGGCTGACTAAATACTTTTTTTCCCCACTGTATATTGAAGCAACATCTCAAGACATCAGTCAGGAAGTTAAAGCTTGGTCGCAAATGGGTTTTCCAAATGGACAATGACCCCAAGCATACTTCCGAAGTTGTGGCAAAATGGCTTAAGGACAAAAAAAGTCAAGGTATTGGAGTGGCCATCACAAAGTCCTGACCTCAATCCTATAGTACATTTGTGGGCAGAACTGAAAAAGTGTGTGCGAGCAAGGAGGCCTACAAACCTGACTCTGTTACACCAGCTCTGTCAGAAGGAATGGGCCAAAATTCACCCAACTTATTGCGGGAAGCTTGTGGAAGGCTACCCGAAACGTTTGACTCAAGTTAAACAATTTAAAGGCAATGCTACCAAATACTAATGGAGTGTATGTAAACTTCTGACCCACTGGGAATGTGATGAAAGAAATAAAAGCTGAAATAAATAATTCTCTCTACTACTATTCTGACATTTCATATTCTTAAAATAAAGTGGTGATCCTAACTGACCTAAGACAGGGAATTTTTACTCTGATTAACTCTTTAGGGCTAGGGTCCCAGATTTAAGTACCTATGGCTTCCGCTAGATGTCAACAGTCTCTAGACAGTGTTTCAAGCGTTTATCATGGAACAGAGCTGAATAGAAGAATATTTGGTATGACAAGCCAGGAAATCATTTCTGTCTTGTGCGCGAGGGACCCGGGAGCGCACAGCTCGGTATTTACCTTTTCTATCGTTTAGGATATTATCAGTGTGAAATATAATAGCTAATATAGATAAAAGGATACCTAAGGATAAATTATAAATGATGTTTGATTTGTTTGGGCAAAATTGATAGGTATAATTTGAACGCTTTCTCTTCACGGTACAACGGGCGAGTAGACTGTGAATGCTTGGGGGATTATCTGAACATTACGTGCCAACCAAACAGAGATTTATGGATATAATAAATGACTTTTTCTAACAAAAGAACCATGGATTGTCTTGCTTGGACACTTCGGATGCCCTCAGCAGAAGATCATCAAAAAGTAAGCAATTTATTTTAGCTCTTATATGTGTTTTGTGAGACCCGCGCTGGTTATGGAATTATGCTAATGCATAAAATATGAGAGGTGTTATCCTCAAACAATCAAATGTTGTGCTTTCGCCGTAAAGCCTTTTTGAAATCTGACAACGCTGTGATATTAACAAGACTCTAATCTTTTCAACCATATGCAACACTTGTATATCCATGAATGTTAAATATTACACATTTTTATTTTGCCTATTTGCCTAAAATGATCCCGCTCACGGGATTGGGTCCCTAAGAGGTTAAATGTCAGGAATTGTGAAAAAATGAGTTTAAATGTATTTGTCTAAGGTGTATGTAAACTTCCACTTCAAATGTATCTCTCTGTTCTCTCCCTCTCCCTCTCTGTTAACAATAATATACTAACCATAGCCAGTGATGATCTAGTGTAAAAACTGTAGCAGACATTGTCCAGCATGCCTAGGCCTCTATCTGTGCACATGCCTGGATCTGCCCATCATCGCTTTATATTTATATTGAGACCTGCCTGTCTGCCTGTTTAACTGAATGACTGTGGTGATGGTGGTGGTAATGTGGTGCAAGACCAAGTCCATATTATGGCAAGAACAGCTCAAATAAGCAAGAGAAACAACATTCCATCACTACTTTAAGACATGAAGGTCTCTGTGGTACATGAGCAATGGACATTAGACCGGTGAAAATCTGTACTTTGAGTCAAAATGTGAGATTTTTGGTTCCAACTGCCGTATCTACTGTCTCTCCGCTACAGTGTCTATGCTCGTCTACCTTACATATATCTACACTCATGTCTATGCAGATCTACTGTAGATGTATCTACTCACGGCCACTCCGTTGACGAAGGCAGCAAGGGTTGGGGAGAGTCTGGTTCCTCTGCGTCCGTAAACAGAACTGACGTCATCAGGAGCATACATGTGCTGCAGGACACAGGATAGACAGTAGGGAGAGGTAGAGAGAACAGATGGACAACATAACTGTTAAAACAACCTGTTTTTCTTCTCTTCCTAACAACACTGTGTCCATATCACGCTGTGCTTCCACACAGCTACACTTGAACTCAATCACCATTGGGACTGTGAGTGACCAATCTTTACAGAGTACATTCCTCCATTCCTGTCCTGACTAAGTGATGACAGAGTGTCTGCCTCTAACAGTTATGTAGTCTGTCAACTGTCTCTGTCTAACCTTAACCCTAGCTCCAGTGACTGTGTGTTGTCTGCAGGCTGTCTCTGCCTCTTACACACTGTTACAACACTGGGCTGGATTCATAGAGCTGTCAGTCAGGGAAAAGCCCTTGCCTCATCACATTGTGTCCTCTCCTTCATCTGCGCTGATGTGCCAACTTGGAAGATTGACATTACTACAAGATATCTGCTTTCACATCAGTTAGGGGTAGGGTGAAGGGTGAAGGGAAGGAGACGAGGAGAAAAGGAAGCTGAAAGATGCTGGTTCAAGTCCCGGGCGACACAGAAATGGGAATGGAACTGAACTAGCAGCTGAGAAGCTGCTCGTCTCTGAGCCCATACACCATCCCCTGCCGTTGGGCCCTTGAGCAAGGCACTTAACCCCACACAATTACTCTGCATCCAGGGGCGCTCTGTGCGGCTGACCCTGTGCCTCTTAACGTGTGTGCGTGTGTAAATCTAGCGGTGTTGGGAAAGGCAGAAGACAAGTTTCTGTTGTAACCAATGGACAATAAAGTATCCATTCTATTATCTCACCTGACAGTGTTGTAGGGCCAGCTGGAAGACGTGTGTGGTGCTGCCCAGTAGTCCCACTCCGATGGAGTCCAGAACCATCCTCTTGCTACGGTGGAGTAGGGTGGGGGTCAGATGGTGGGGCTGGACACCCTGGATGAACTGTCCAAAACTGTCCGTCACACTGTCTTCTGAGGATGGATGCTGTATCACTAGAAGAAAGGAGAGGGGGATGGGAGGAAATTAAGAGTGATGACGAGGATGACGAGGAGAGAAGGAGGAGGAGGGGTGAGGGAGGAGAGGTGGAAAGGGGCAGGAAGAAAGGGGAAGAGGATGAGGAGGGAGGAAAAGGGGGAGAGGTGTTGAAGAGGACGAGGAGAGGGGAGAAGAAGGGAGACGAGGACAGGAGGAGACAGGAATGTTTAAAACCTCCCCAGTATGTTCTAAGCTCAGTTTATTGACGTCTGAACTGAGACGGAGAAACAGAGAAGAGTTAGAGAACCAACACAGACAGCCTATGTCAATGTAGGTCTATGTAGCCTAGGTCTATGTACAGTATAGACCTGACCAACACATCCTGTATAAATAGAACAGAACAGACCAATATTTACTACTGTCAAACATCAGCTTTCTCATATCCAAGCCAGAAAGAAACACTTAGCTAACGTGTTTCTGTGTGTGTGTGTGTTTGGAGACAGCAGAGAGTACCCAGTACAGAGTAGAGTGCTGAGCAGAGCTTACAGTCCAGGGCAGACTGGTGGAGTCCTCTCAGTGTAGCAGACATGGGTCTGAAGGATCTCTGACAAACACACAAACAGACAGACAGCAGTATGTCAGTAATACAGAATGAACATAAAACAGCAAAAACACAAAACTTTCAGTTTGTTGTTTTCAGTAAAAGAAAAAAGACCTGTGTGTTATTTGACGCTTCAGATAACGAGACGAGTATTGACCTAAACAGCATTCGATTGGTGAGTGGTGTATAGCCAGGTGTGGCGTGAGTCATTTAAACAGAATACCCCATGACTACATCAAATGATTTAAAAAAAACACCTGATCGTATAAGATGAAAAAGCTTGAGTCTTGAAGTATTCACCATACAGATCACAGACAGACAGACAGACAGACATACATACAACTTTATTCTCTCTCGGCTTCTAACCTCACACACTGATGGTTAGTGGAATAGAGAGAGAGCCACATATATCAATGTATGATGAATCAGTTAATGCATGGTGTCCATATTGCTCATATTACAGCCACACACATCACCAACAGTCAACAACATCCTTTCTAGGTCTCTAACCGTACACACTGACAGGGAATGGGATAGAGAGAGACCCATACTATAAATATAAATAATTTCATATAATTCTCATATAGGTTATATGCATGGTGAGTGACCATAGTGACTGGTGCTTACCTGTACTTTGAAGAGCATGTCTGTCTGTCTGTTGTCACTCTCTCTGTGGTTAAATTCTTCCCTCGTTGACTGTCTGTCCTCTGTTTTGTCGTTTTGGGCTCTTCTCTCTGTTTGTCCTCCTTCTCTCAATTCTTCTTTCTCTTCCTGGTAGATGAGATGGTGAGATGGAGGGATAGATGAATGGATGGAGGAAGAGTATATGGAGGAGAGGAGGCAGGTTGTCTCTCAGGTGAAGTCTGTCAGTCTTTTATACTCCAGAGGGACAAAGATCCCCGATACAGGGCAGGGAGGGAGGGGGACGGAGGGTCAGGGAGGGAGGAGGGGAGGGAGGGCGACAGAGAGGGGCAAGGAAGGGCAGGGAGGGGACAGATAAGGGTGGGAGGGGCATACAGGGGGACAGAGAGGGGCAGGAAATTCCACAAACAAGAACCTCTACTCCAATAACACGCTGGGATTTTCCCTCACCATCATCATCAGCATCAGGAGGAAGGCATTTTCTTCTTAGGTAAGGTGTGATGTTATACTCATGAGAGACAAAGATCCCTGATACAGGACAGAGAGGGTCATTCCACCAATTTGGTGCCTTTTGAGATGTGTAACTTGATGGGGCAAAACAATTATGCCATAAAGAGCACATGTTGAACCTAATAAAAACAAGTTCTCCCATCTCAAGAGGTTAAATAAAAGAAATACTATAGTGAGTGCCTATTACGTGTGTCAAAAAAAGTAACAGGGTTGATGATTTCACCTTAAATCAGCCATAAATTCCCTTGTGACAGTGGGATGGAAGCTTGTGTGCAACAGGGAGGGGCAATTGAATGCAAGTAAAAAAAAATAAATAATATTGTTTAAACATGTGTAGCCTGTTTATCTATGAATAACAGGGTTGACGTGTTATTCTCCACCCACCCAGTTTTTCACCAGAAAAGGGTCAAAAAGAGTAGAACCAGTCCACCTGCTTTTACACTATGATTTGACTATTAGATGTTCAATGTCTCTTTTGAAAAAAAATATTAAAAGGAATAGTTTCACCATATTAAAACAAGAGTTCAGTTCAGTTTTTTTTTTACAAGAATTTCACTACACCCGCAATAACATCTGCTAAACATGTGTATGTGACCAATAAAATTAGATTTTGACAATGATAGTAAAAACTTGGAGAAATGTTGGTGTCAAGTGGGTTAAAAAGTAACAGAGTGCAGAGAGAGACATGTACAATTTGGAATTTGGGCACTTTAGCAAATCTATTCATATAAACAAATCTGATTGATTGAATTCTCCATGTGGTCTATATTAAAGTGCACGTCATTAAATATAAATGGCTTTTAAAATGCAATATTGGTGCACATTTTCTACTTAAAAGATCAGTGCAGTCAAAAACGGGATTTTCCTGTGTTTTATATACACTGAGAGTACAAAGCCCTTTCCATGACAGACTAACCGGTTTGAGTGTGTCAAGAAATGCAGCACTGCTGTGTATTTTACACTATTTTACAGTTTCCCGTGTGTATCAAGAATGGTCCACCACCCAAAGGACAACCAACCAACTTGACGCGACTGTGGGAAGCATTGAACACCGTTTAGAGTCCATACCTGACAAATTGAGTCTGTTTTGAGGGCGAAAAAGGGGGTGCAACTGTTTGTAAATAAGAATTTGTTCTTAACTGACTTGCCTAGTTAAATAAAGGTTAAATAAAAAAATACAAAAATAACTCACTTTTAAGGTGTACCTAATGTTTTGTACACTCAGTGTATATTTTCAGTCTGAGATCGGAATAATAATGTGAAAGTTATGATAATGCCCTTTTAGTGAAGAACTGTTTGAAACCTGTTTTGGTGGGATGGAGTTTTGGCCTGCCTGTTGACATCACCAGATGGTAAATTAGTTAATAGACCAATAAGAAAGAGAGTTACAAACATCTCTGGCAATAGCACAATTTCAGTTTTCCACTCCCCACTTCCATACAGTCCTAGCAACATTTCTGCTAAAGAAATTGGTCTTTGCTAAGAAGCATTTTTTGTATATTTTTCACAATTTGAATTGAAAACAATCACATAAAAACGGCTGCATTGGACCTTTTAATATCAAAGGGACACAAAAGGCACTCATTTCATGGAACAACCCAGGTAAGGTGGGATGTCACCTCTCGAGGGGTGAAGGGGGTGAGGCCGGAAGAACTCCTCGAGCTCCTCCCACTCTCAGGATGGGATGTTTATGTTGATAAACTTTCCTCCAGAACATCTGGCAAGCAACGTCTTCTCTCTCTGTCTGATCAAACTCATCTGAGCATCATCATCATCATCATCATCATCATCATCATCATCATCATCATCATCAGCTAGTAGTGGCAGCAGCCTCCTATCCCTCTAGGCAGCAGCCTCCTATCTCTCTAGGCAGCAGCCTCCTATCTCTCTAGGCAGCAGCCTCCTATCTCTCTAGGCAGCAGCCTCCTATCTCTCTAGGCATGCTGTACACTGGCTCCATCCAGTCACCCTTACTGTACTGTGGCTCCTGTGTTTGTTATTGGGAGTCGGTGTATATGAGACTCAGCACCTATCTGACACAACAGCAAGAACAAAGAGTAGAGTTAGTCATTGTGATAGTGATCATGATGGATGAATGGATGGATTGATTAGAGTACCTGACAGAATGTTTTCCACCCTGAGCGCCTGTACTCCGGTTCTAGTGGTGTTGAAGTTCTGCAGTAGAACCAGGAATGCACTGATCCCATTGGATAACATGCCCAACACCCCCAGCTCACCATAGAAACTGGCATGAAAACCATCAGAGGTTGCCATGGCGTCTGTCGTTTTAGCTACAGCTGTAAAACAACTCAGAAAGTAATAATATTATATGAACATGAGAGAGGACAGCGAAGAAAAAATAAAAGAGAGACGGATGAATGATGAACATACAAGCTATTCAGTACCCTATTATTCCAGCATCAGTCTGGGTTGAAGTGTTTAACTACAAGGCTCTAGGCTGGGGTCCCAAATGGCACCCTATTCCCTATGGGGCCTTGTCAAAAGTAGTTCACTATATAGGGAACAGGGTGCCATTTGGGATGCAACCCTAGACTGGTGTGGTTGGCTGGTCTGTCTGGCAACACTCTCCTCGAACCCACGGCTAAGTCTACCTCTTGCTCTAAATTTAAACCCAATATTGGCTCATTCCTGTCCTGACAGTTTCCTTATTCTGTGGAATGGAAATAAAATATAAATGTGTTTTAGTATAAATGTGTTTTGGACAATAAACACCCAGAGGATATATTTGCAGAGATGATGATGTCACTGGCCCAGTCATGGAGGATACATGCTATGTTGACTGGGACAGATGAATTGACACAGGTCCTACCCAGACAGAGAAAAACAGGCATCATTGGAGCTTACTGTCTAGAAAGGGCTCAGGTTAAGATTCAGCTCGATACTTCATGTTATCACTGAACATAATGATCACGTCGCCGACTATATGAAAAACAGTAACCTACACTTTTTTTTAAATCAAAACACATTTGTGAATTACCACATCCCTCCCTGACTTTCTCTCTCTTACTCAATTTTCCCCTCCCTCTCTCTCCCTCCTCCCCTTCCTTATTCAGCACAGTAATCCCTCTCAGAGAGCCCAGCAGTACCTCTCTACTCCCTGTCCTACCTAGTGTGTTTTAGGTGGTTGTTCAATATCACTAACAGTGTTGTGTTTTAGGTGGTTGTTCAATATCACTAACAGTGTTGTGTGTTTTAGGTGGTTGTTCAATATCACTAACAGTGTTGTGTGTTTTAGGTGGTTGTTCAACATCACTAACAGTGGTGTGTGTTTGTAGGTGTTCACCTGATCCTGATAGGTGGAGTGTGCCAGCTGATTTCCCCCAAACCAATCACAACCAACTTGATCCTGTCACATGACCTGATGGGCAGCATGACAACGCCCACTTCTTTCATAACCAATCTGTCCCTGTCAGCGGAACTCCCTTACATCCTCCTCTCCTTCCTGTTGACCTTCTGCTCAGCCACGGTAAATGCCATCGTGTTTGACGCCATCACGCTGACTCTGCTGTTCAAGGCTGTGGTATTGGGAGTGTCCTCCGCCTGGCCACTGATTGTCTCCGTTATTCTAGAACTCCTCATCCTCCTTTTTGCCGTGTACGGCAGCGCCGCCATGCTGGTGAAAGGCCTGGCACAGTACTACATCCTGAAAGATTTAGGCACCCCCCTGTTTATCATGCTCTTACTGGGGACCAATCAAATCCCTTTGGCCAGTGCTCAGAGCCTGGGACAGGAAAAGAAGAACACGAAGTACATTGAACCGCAGGCGTTCTGTTTTATTTTTTGAGACACCGTGTCTCCTTTCATCCTTCTGTTCTACAGCTTCGGCTACGTCACATCCTTCTCCCTGGGGGCCGTGTGGGTGTCCATCCTCTCTGCTGCTCAGCTCCTCTGCAGCTACTAAGCTCACCTGCGCCATGACGGCTACCTGGACACCTAGGCTGGACTGCACGCCACCTACTGGCTGACCAAGGCGTGGGAGGAGTTTGTGTTGACGCCCGTAATCGTGTCGGTGGCGGAGAGAGAGGTGGCTGCTGGGATACAGTCGATGGTTGGTGAATGGTTCTTCGTGACCGCGGTGCTGTTCCTCCTAGTGGTGAGTCTGAGTAACAACGCTCTGGAAGTTGCCCACAATGCATTGTTCCTGCTGCTGTCCATCTCCACTGTCCCCCAGATCCCCCTCCAGGGGCACTACATGTTCTTCGGGGTTTCCTGCTCCCTGTCTGCCCGCACCTTGCTTTATGGGAAGTTCTGCCGCCTCATCAATTCAATTTCTGAGAAGATTCTGATCCCCGTGGGTCCTCAGCTCGTCTCCTCTTACTGCCTCCGCTCCGTCCTGTGATGCTGATGTTCCCTGGGGAAACTTCAGGGGGCGCTGTCATCATCATCACCACTGACCATTCAGAACACTGACACTCTATTCTACCTGACCAATGGGTTGGTAGCTCTCTCGGCGCTCCACTTGGCCTTGTCCTGTCAGCGGTTGGTGTTACTGCGGCTGAGCGTTCCATGGGTGCTGGTGTTGGGAACAGTGGTACAGGGGTTGGTCAGCAGACTGCAGGTCAGGGGAGGACAGAGGTTTGGGTCAGTCAACCCATCCTTCATCCCATCCTTGTCTGGGCTACATGGACATGGTATCGCTTCTCGGGTACACGGTTGACTTGTGCTGCCTCCTAAATGACACCCAATTCCCTATATAGGGCTCTCGTCAAATGTAGTGAACTATATAGGGAATAGGGTACCATTTGGGACGTACCCTGAAAGATTAGAATACTTTACTATCCATTAGGTTTACACAAAACGAAAATGTATCTTTGGCACTGACATGCACACACATTTCACACATTGACAGAAACTAAAAGGAAGAATGTGCCTTTAAGTTTAGCCTAAATCATACAATAATGTCAAAAGGAGATTTGCAGCAAAATTTGTCAGTGTTGCTCTTGTTGTTGTCATCTCCATGCTCTGTGACCTGTTTAGTACCCAGTACTCTCTTGTCTCTTTTCAGGCCTCATGCTACAGATCTCTCCAGCAGGGTCCTTAGGGTTCACAGCTGGAGTCATCGCTTTTCTGGTCATGAATGCTTTCCTCATGCTCATCGGTCAGTCGCTACATGAAATGACCAAAATCTACCTCTTCACCTGCTTCAACCGATAAAAAGAGTGAAAACTGAGGTTGTGTTTGACAC
Organism: Hucho hucho; assembly: GCA_003317085.1. NCBI lineage: Eukaryota > Metazoa > Chordata > Actinopteri > Salmoniformes > Salmonidae > Hucho > Hucho hucho. The sequence goes on along the minus strand of QNTS01002261.1, from coordinate 138,354 downwards.
CCTATTCCTTATACCCCTATAGGCCTCGGTAAAAACGAATGCTTCACCATATAGTGCAGGGACCATCAACTATATTCAGCCGAGGGTTGATTACAAATAATTTGTAGACTGCACAATAATTTGTAGACCGCAGGAAGCCCAAACAGATATAACATTTGACTAAAACATAGTAATTTCTATACGATCACATATACCGTGGGGCAAAAAAGTATTTAGTCAGCCACCAATTGTGCAAGTTCTCTCACTTAAAAAGATGAGAGAAGCCTGTAATTTTCATCATAGGTACACTTCAACTATGACAGACAAAATGAGGAAAAAAAATCCAGAAAATCACATTGTAGGATTTTTTATGAATTTATTTGCAAATTATGGTGGAAAATAAGTATTTGGTCAATAACAAAAGTTTATCTCAATACTTTGTTATATACCCTTTGTTGGCAATGACAGAGGTCAAACGTTTTCTGTAAGTCTTCACAAGGTTTTCACACAAAATAGTTAATATTAACAAAAGAACTAGAAGGACAAACAGTGAAAATAGATAGCCGGTACCATAGAGGCACAGAATAAGGTAAAACAAAAATGAAGGATCTTATTCAAGAAAGATAAAGTGTAATATATTATAACAATAAAGTGAACTGGATGGAATATGGGGGAAAATGCACCAAATTATTTTTTAATCGTCAACATAGAAATGCTACCAAAAATGTTTTACTGAAACTTGTTACAAATGACAGAGTCACACATGATTCACCAAACAATATTTTGAAAGAGGACGCAAAGTACTTTAAGCATATGCTTTTGTTTCCGTCTCCTCCATCTCCACTAACCAAAGTTCATTCTATGGATTGTTTTAATTTTAATAATATAAAATTAACAGCTGTACAGAATGAAACTACAGAGGAGGAAAACTGAACAAGTTCCACAGACATGTGGACAGAAGTTGAATAATGTGTCCCTGAACAAAGGGGGGCTCAAAATCTAAAGTAACAGTCAGTATCTGGTGTGGCCACCAGCTGCATTAAGTACTGCAGTGCATCTCCTCCTCATGGACTGCACCAGATTTGCCAGTTCTTGCTGTGAGATGTTACCCCACTCTTCCACCAAGGCACCTGCAAGTTCCCAGACATTTCTGGGGGAAATGGCCCTGCACTCATCCTCCGATCCAACATGTCCCCGACGTGCTCAATGGGATTGAGATCCGGGCTCTTCGCTGGCCATGGCAGAACACTGACATTCCTGTCTTGCAGGAAATCACGCACAGAACGAGCAGTATGGCTGGTGGCATTGTCATGCTGGAGGGTCATTTCAGGATGAGCCTGCGGGAAGGGTACCACATGAGGGAGGAGGATGTCTTCCCTGTAATGCACAGCATTGAGATTGCCTGCAATGACAACAAGCTCAGTCCGATGATGCTGTGACACACCGCCCCAGACCATGACGGACCCTCCATCTCCAAACGATCCTGCTCCAGAGTACAGGCCTCGGTGTAATGCTCATTCCTTCGATGATAAACGCAAATCCGACCATCACCCCTGGTGAGACAAAACCGCGACTTGTCAGTGAAGAGCACTTTTTGCCAGTCCTGTCTGGTCCAGCGACGGTGGGTTTGTGCCCATAGGCGACGTTGTTGCCGGTGATGTCTGGTGAGGACCTGCCTTACAACAGGCCTACAAGCCCTCTGTCCAGCCTCTCTCAGCCTATTACTGACAGTCTGAGCCCTGATGGAGGGATTGTGCGTTCCTGGTGCAACTTGGGCAGTTGTTGTTGCCATCCTGTACCTGTCCCGCAGGTGTGATGTTCAGATGTACCGATCCTGTGCAGGTGTTGTTACACGTGGTCTGCCACTGCGAGGACAATCAGCTGTCTTCCTGTCTCCCTGTAACACTGTTTTAGGCGTCTCACAGTACGTACATTGCAATTTATTGCCCTGGCCACATCTGCAGTCCTCATGCCTCCTTGCAGCATGCCTAAGGCATGTTCACGCAGCTGAGCAGGGACCCTGGGCATCTTTCTTTTGGTGTTTTTCAGAGTCAGTAAAAAGGCCTCTTCAATGTCTTAAGTTTTCATAACTGTGACCTTAATTGCCTACTGTGGGTAAGCTGTTAGTATCTTAACGACCGTTCCACAGGTGCACGTTCATTAATTGTTGATGGTTCATTGAACAAGCATGGGAAACAGTGTTTAAACCCTTTTCAATGAAGATCTGTGAAGTTATTTTGATTTTTACGAATTATCTTTGAAAGACAGGGTCCTGAACAAAGGACATTTCTTTTTTTGCTGAGTTTATAAAGATAAAAATTGGAGGCCCTTTACACTTCAGTGTTGTAATGCAAAAATTTGGGAAAAATGCATAGCGCATAGAATGAAAAGGTATTGTTGAATATTATTCATCCTAATCAGACAGGTGTTGAACCTGGACAATACATTGGAAATAATATAAGACAAGTACTGGAAACAATAGAACACAATGAAAAATCTGGGAAACCAGGCTTGTATTCATAGCTGACTTTGAAAAGGCTTTTGATAAAGTATGACTGGAATTTATTTATAAATGCCTGGAATATTTCAATTTTGGAGAATCTCTTATACAATGGGTTAAAGTTATGTATACTGTAGTAACCCTGTGTGTAAAATATTAAGTAATGGGTACTTCTCAGAAAGTATTAAACTGTCAACAGGAGTAAAATAAGGTTGTCCACTGTCGGCGTATCTATTTATTATGACCTTCAAAATGTTAGCTGTTAAAGATCTAACAATAATATCAAGGGTCTAGAAAACCAGCACTTAAAAACATGGTGTCATTGAACGCTGATGATTCATGTTTTCTTTCAAATCCACAATTAGAATCCCTCCACAGCCTCATAGAGGATCTAGATACTTTTTCTAACCTCTCTGGATTACAACCAAATTACGATAAATGTACTATATTACGTATTGGATCACAAAAAATAAAACTTTTACATTGACGTGTAGTTTACCAATAAAACGGTCTGACGGTAATGTGGACATACTCGGTATTCGTACCCAGAAAGAAAGAAATTATCTCACTACAATCAATTTTAATAGAAAGTTAGCAAAAATATATAAATCTTGCTACTTTGGAGAGGAAAATACCCATATATTTGTAGAAAAATCACCCTGATTAACTCTTTAGTCATATCCCAGTTTACCTATTTGCTTATGGCCTTGCCTACACCCAGCTATTTGTTTTTTAAATTATATGAGCAAAAATATAGAATTTTGTTTGGAACGGCAAGCCATACAAAATTAAACTGGCCTATTCATATAATAAATAATTTCTGCTCTTGAATTACTTGGTACTTTTATTTCTTATTCTTATCCATATTTTTTACAACTGCATTGTTGGTTAGGGGCTCTTTAGTAAGCATTTCACGGTAAGGTCTACACCTGCTGTATTCGGAGCATGTGACTAATACAATTTGATTTGATTTGAATTCAGAGGGCAGAAATTATTACATGTTAAGCATTAGACCTCTCACGAAAGATTTCAGTCATACAAAAGTAATACTTAAATCCGAACTGGTTCTCTAACAGATTAGTAAGAATGTCTCACCCCTTGTTCAAGAATGGCCTTTTTCCCTTTATTCAGATTACCACCTCTCACTTTGGTTGTTTGGAAAATAAGTAATGTACAAAATATCACTATTTTTAAAACAAGCCATAGAATGTTGGTTTGAATTTCAGTTTAATCCACCAGAAAAGACAAAACAAATGATACAACAAATATTATAGTTAAACTCAAATACACTAATATATATATATATATATATATATATATATGTTTTTTTTTTCAGTATAATCTTTGAAAATTATATCATAAATAGGACTTGTAGAGGAGTTATGTCACACATGCTGCTAACAAAAATATATGGAAATGTCTGCTCTACCAAAATTACAACCAACTAATTGCAGCATTACTGCAAAAATGTGGAAGGGGGAAAAAGTAAGGAACTTGTCTGTCGACCCTGCATTAAAGACCAAAATTGGTTAAAGAAAATTGTGATGAATAAAAAAGTACACCAGTTTCATTTAAGGACAAAAAATGTACAGCTGTGCCATCTAGTTTGCAAAATAGTTGGGAAGAGATTTTCGATGTACCAATTCCATGGCACATGGTTTATGAGCTGATACACAAAATGAAGCCAGATTCAAAACTTAGAATTTTCCTATTTAAATTATTATACAAAATTCTTGCAACCAATACAATGTTATACAGTGGGGCAAAAAAGTATTTAGTCAGCCACCAATTGTGCAAGTTCTCCAACTTAAAAAGATGAGAGAGGCCTGTAATTTTCATCATAGGTACACTTCAACTATGACAGACGAAATGAGAAAAAGAAATCCAGAAAATCACATTGTAGGATTTTTAATTTATTTATTTGCAAATTATGGTGGAAAATAAGTATTTGGTCA